>CM038214.1:309463091-309753480 GCA_021442155.1 Cymbidium sinense | reverse complement strand
TGCTCAGGTGGACTCCCGCTGTGCCGAGGGACCACACTAAGAAGGAGCTATGTCGGTCTGACCTATCTCAAATTTAGGACCAAAGGAGAGAATCTACACATCCACAAGACATATTCTCCAACCACAGTGGGTGGTTACGGAAAGGGGAAATGTCCAATCCGATAGTAACCCGTGTAGTGTCTAAATCAAAAAAGATGTTATCCAAAAATAGTGCCCACTGTGGGAGGTGCCGCTAGGGCATTATCCCCGAGCCCCGAAAAGAAAGCTTATAGGTAATGGCGGCCAACTCAAGGAGAAAGTATAGACTTAGATCTATGAGTGGTGTATCCTAAGCTGAGAATCAACAACCTAAGGTGTATCCTTCAAGTGTTTCCATCAAGATAGTGAGAACCAACCAACCTAAGGTGCCCGCGTGTGCAATGATCAATCTAGGAAGAAAGCATGTAGGCTTACAACTTTCCAAGTGGAACTGATCATCAGGATAGTCTATCATCGATTGAACAAATGCTATTAGTCCTAGAGGGACTATTAAGTGGGGAGCCCCAAGGAAAGATTGGACCCATACTTGAAGTAGTCAAGAGGGAAGGAGTCGCTAAGGGACTTATCCTAAATCTCAAATATACTCGACCAAGTTAGTTCATGAAGGCTAATACAAGACGAAAGCATAGCAGACTCACATCCTCTTAAATGAAGCCAACATGAGGTAGCTTACCAACCATGCAGTAAAGCCTACTAAACTAACAAGGCAGTCATCGATGTGCAGTGACTAAGTAAGGAAGGAAAGTGTAGTAGACTTACATCCTTCAAAGAAAGAAGACCACTCTGGTGACACACTAGCAGGGTAGCACGCCACCGCTCTAGAGATGAGTGAGTGTCGCTCGATCTCAACTTGGAGTAGCCCAAGATAAAAGATATGTAATTATTATATATGTTTGTGTAGTTTGTGTTTGTGTTGTTTCGATGAAGGATAGGGTGTCGCTCAGGTTCCTTACACCTACCCTAAACACATCATGGCGGATTCACAAACAAGAATACATTCAACATAGAAGAGATTGAATTTAAAATGCATTTTCTATTGATGATAATTATTTTCAAACATGACTTATAATATTTCTATAAGTAGAGCCCATTGATTGGAAGCATTGGGTTCTCTCCCTTGTGATTAATAAATGATAAGATCCTTCTAGGTATGCCTTCTCTATGGAAAAAGGGCCTTCCCAGGTGGGTTCAAACTTGCCTAACATCTTACGACGAGCATCAATCTCTCTCCTTAGAACTAAAATAAGCTCTCCTACTTGAAAAGCTCTAGGATGGACCAACTTGTTGTGTGCTTGAATCATTTTAGCTTTGTACAACTTAAGGTTTTGGCATGCCCGTCAAGCATGTCTCCTCCAAATCTTTGAGCTCTTCTAACTACAACTTGGCATTTTGCTCTATTGTGATCTTGCTACCCACAACTATCCTTAGCGATGGGAGTTGAACTTCTAATGGTACAATGCTAACCATACACTAAGGAGAAAGGAGTAGATTGAATTGGAGTTCTATATATGGTGCAAGGCCCACACTCTTCAACTAACTGCTCATGCCACTATCAATTATTATTGTCGAGTGTCTTCTTCGGTATTTGGATGAGTTTTATTGAAGGCTTCTACTAAGCCATTTTCCCTCGAGTAGTTGATGGTAGAATATCTCTAATCTATGTTATGTCTCTAGAAAAGTTATTGATCTTGGTCTTAAATGCTACCATTATCATATAATTCATCTAGGCACTCAACCTATATACGATATGGTTCCTAAAAAACTGAGAGCATGCTAAAACTGCGTGACCTCTTGAGTGGAATCACCTTGCCCATTTGGAAAAGTAATTAGTAGCAACTAAGATGATCTAATGACCCTTGGAAGAATGAGGATCAATTAGACCCACTATGTTAGTACCGCAACACTCGAATGGCCATCAGGCCAATGTAGGATGTAGATTGTTGGGTGGCTGGTGTATGAAATAGCATAGTAGACTTACATCTTCCATGAGTGGTGCATCCTAAGGTGCTAGAACCAACCAATCTAAGGTGTATCTATTAGCATAGTGAGAACTAACTGACATAAGGTGCCCATTGATGTCCAATGATCAATCTGGAAAGAAAACATGTTGGCTTACAACTTTCTAAGTTGAACTAATCATCGGGATAGTCTATCGTCAATGAGACATATGCTATTTGACCTAGAGCGACTACTAAGCGGGGTGCCTTGAGGAAGGACTAGACTCAGACTTGAAGCAGACCAGAGGGAAGGAGCCATTAGGAGACTTATCTTAAACCTCAAATATACCGACCCGCAATGCACGAAGGCAAATCCAAGAAGAAAGCGTAGTAGACTCACATTCTCCTAAACGAAGCCAACATGAGGTAGCTTACCGACAATGCAGTAAGGCCTACCAAACTAAAAGATGCTCATCGATGCAAGGGAAAGTAAAAGGAAAGCATAGCATAGTTACATCCAGTTAAGGACCACTAGGTGACACACTAGTAGGGTAGCATGTCACCAACCTAGAGCATCGAAAGGATCCACTAGGGGTGTTGTCTCAACTCAGAGTAGCCCAAGATAAAAGATGGGGTTATTTTATATGTTTGTGTGTAGTTTATGTTTGTGTTGTGTCGATGAAGGATATGATTCCACTCGAGTTCCTTACACCTACCTGAAATACATCGCGGCAGATTCACAAATAAGAATACTTTTAACCTAGAAGAGATTGAATTCGAATTGGAATTTTTTTATGATAATTATTTTCAAACATAATTTATAATATTTCTTTAAGTAGAACCCATTGATTGGAATCATTGGGCGATCCCCCATATGATTAATAACCAGATAAGATCCTCCTTGGTAGGCCTTCTATGTTAAAAGGCCTTCCCAAGTGGGTACAAACTTGCCTCGATTACGATAAACAATCGCCTCCTTAGAACTAAAGTAAGCTCCCACTTGAAAAGCTGGGATGGACCAACTTGTTGTGAGCTTGAAACTTTTAGCTTTGTACAACTAAAGGTTTTGGCATGCCCGCAGGCATCTCTCCTCCAAACCTTCGACCTCTTCTAAACGTAACTTGGCATTCTTGTCATATTGCTACCCACTATCCTTAGTGATGAGAGTTGGACTTCTAATGGTAGAATGGCTTCAGACCCATACACTAAGGAGAAAGGAGTAGACTGAGTTGGAGATCTATATGTGGTGTGATAGGCCCACAATGCTTCAACTAACTACTCATGCCACTATGTCTTGTTATTGTCGAGTCTCTTCTTTAGAATTTGGATGCGAGTTTTATTGAAGGCTTTTGCTAAGCTATTTTCTCTTAGGTAGTTGATGGTAGAATATCTGCAATGTATGCTATATCTTTGGTCAAAATTGTTGATCTCGGTGCTATTGAATGTAGTACCATTATCAGATATAATTCATCGAGGCACTCAACCTATATACGATATGGTTCCTAAAACCTAGAGCACATCGAAGTGAACTCTTTAGTAATCACCTTCACCCATTTGGAAAAGTAGTCAAGAGAAGCTAAGTTGAACCATGACCCTTGGAAGAAGGAGGATCAATTAGACCCACTATGTTGGTACCTTAACATGCAAATGTCCATGAGGCCAATGTAAGATGTAGAATGGTAGGTGGTAGGACCACACCAAGTATTTAACATTGGTGGCATCTCCAGCGTATCTATGTAATCTTTGATCATTGATGGCTAGAATCCTAGTCTCTTGATCTTAGCTTTCATCATCGGACCGGATTGGTTGGCTCCACATAATCTGAGTGTCCTCATCATGATCTTAGTGCTTGTCTAAATAATGTAACAACATATGATCAAAGAGACCTGATAAGACACCATCCACAAGATCATAAGAAAGTGCTCTCTGCTTCATCTAATCGGCTTCAAATTTCTCTTGAGCTAGTTTGCATTTATTTAGGTAATCCATGAATGGTTTCCAATCTAATTTCATCCTTCTTGGCAATGAAAACTTCCCCATCAAGAGAGTACTTTTGATGAGTTCAATATTAATAAGAGATAAGACTTGTTTATTTTGGACCTTTATTGATATGGACTCATCCTCCTGGACATGCCAACTCCCCGGCAAGCTTTAGCTAAAGCAAACTCAAAGATTCTCTCTTGAGGAATCTTATAAATGGTAACCTCTAGGATTTGGGCCAACAACTCAATGGTGTACTTGTGGTAGTGATGGAGTTTGGACATTATAACCTTATAGACCTGATTGATAGTTAGAAAATCCTAAAGATGTTGATGTTCTAGATGCTTAAAGTAATGGCTAACTCCAGGCTAGAAATTAGAGCCTCATATTCAGCTTCGTTGTTGGTGCAAGGATTGGATAGATGATATGAGAATCCCATCACATAGCGGTCCTGAGTTAAGAGAACTATTCCTACCCCTGTCTTTCATGGAATATTAGAATCTAGTTCTTCTCCTCTTTAAGAGGAAGCCACACCATCAAAGTATATCTCCTAGTGGTAAATGCTAGCATCCCCTAAGTTCATGATTTGTTCATTGGGGAGATCATCACTAAGCGGAGAGTCAGCAGGAAGAGAGTGTGATGCTAAGAAATCTACTAGCGCTTGTCCTTTCACCACATGGAGGGGTACAAAAGTAATGTCAAACTATGAGAGGATCATGGACTGTCATGCCAATCATGTAGATAGCATCGACTGTGTCATGAGATAATGTAGTGGATTGATCCTAGAGATTAAGTTTACCTTATGAGGAAGCATGTAGTGCTGCAGCTTTTGGGATGCAAAGATTAAAGCTAGGAAATGCTTCTCAATGGGTAGATTATTAGCCTCATCAAGGATTAGATGACGGTTGACATAGTAGAGTGAGTTTTCCTTCCCTTCATCATTGGCTTGGGCCAATAAAGCACCAAAGGAGTCATCTAACATAGTAGTGCAAAGTATGAGCTACTTACCCAATAGGGTGCTAGAATGATGTCATGTGTAATGCTTGATGTCTTCAAGGCATGCTCATACTTATCATCCCACTTGAACTGGACATCCTTTTTGACAAGTACTGAGAATGGCTGACATCTTTCCGATAAGTTGGATATAAAGCATCTTAGATGCTCCAACTGCATTTGGAATGATCTGAGTTGAGCTAAACTTTTAAGGGGTGGCATTTCTAACATCGCTTTAATCTTCTCTGGATTGATTTTAATTGCCTAGTGTCAAACAATAAACCTAATGTATTTCCTAAAGCTACCCAATGCACACTTAAGGGGGTTCATTTTGAGGTTAAATTATCTTAACTGTTCTAAAACTACACTCAAGTCAAAGAGATGGTCTTCCTTTTCTCTACTTTTGACCACAAGATCATCAACATAGCACTCAACTTGATGGTGAATGTGTTCTTTAAAGATTTGAGTAATAGCCCACTGGTATGTAGCATCGATATTTTTAAGGATGAAAGGCATGACTTATAATAATAGATTTTGATGGTTCTAAAAGTAGTTTTTCTTCATCTACATGGGCCATCTTTATTTAGATCGATGAGCCATCCATGAAAGAGAAGATTGCATGAGATGAGGCAATGTCCACCATCAGCTCTGGGATTGGTAGTGGAAATCTATCTTTTGGACATGCCTTATTTAAATCCCTAAAATCGGTGCATATGTGAATTTGGCCATTCTTTTTCTTAACTAGTATAACGTTGGCTAACTAGGTAGAATAGTGTTTCCTAGTTGAAGCCAAAATTGATCAGTTTTTTTACTCATAAATGACCTGTTACTCAATTTCTAATCGCATGCATCTTGAAGCTTGCTTGATACAGTTAGAAGTAAGCTATATTACTAGTTTATGGACTGCTACATCAGGAGCCAATCTAGGCATCTCTTCATAACTCCATGCAAAGTAGTCCTTAAACTCAATCAATAGCCTAATTAAGTCATTGGTTTCAATTTCATTCGACAAAGAACTGATGTATGTTAGTGTGGATCTTCTTCAGTTCCTAAGTTGATTTCCTTGAGCTCATTGATGGTTGACTTGATCTCTTCCTCAAACTCAAAGGTATCTTTGACTTCAAAATCATTTGGATCATCTAAAGTTTCCAAGCATAGTTCTTCATATGAGTTAATGTGATTTGAAAAGAACCTATTAGATTCCAAATGATTGGTGATGACTAAGTAATAATCATCATTGTCGACTGGACCCACTATACTGAATCCTAGTCCCGGAGCTTTTGCATTTGTTCTTCGATATTCTTATGAAGTAATCTGACCTATGCTTTGGCCAAGTATGTGGGATTAGCCCTTTCTCTGCTAAATTATGAATATAAGGCAAGTACCAATCAAAAGGTAATTCTATTAAATCTCTATATGAATCATCCTCAAGTTCTACATCAAATGCTTGAGGATGATGCTTCTAGAAAGAACCTCTGAGTCTTTAGGGGTTCCTTAGTTACCAAATCCTCAGCTTTTTGGGAGGAAAGTGGGTTTATAGCTAAGGTTCCCAACTAATGCCTAATTGTTTCACATATAGACTTGGATAAACATATGCTTTGCTTTGGAGCCTGATCTTCATTGTTATTTGGCTCAAGTGCCACCTCTAAGGGAATCTACTACTGAGAAGAGCTGGCTGTTATGCTAACCATATAAGACTCATCCTATGAACTAGATTCTATATATAGTAGGTGTCCTCTCGGTAGGACATATCTTCTAATGGGTGGCCAATAAAGAGGTTTTCCACCCCTAGAACTACCTCTAAACTGGCCTCTTCCTCTGCCTAGTGGAGGTCAAGTCATCCTACCCATATGTTTGAATGGAGTAATGAACTTTGGGTGGAATTTAATGTCAGGCACCACTTCCTCCTCCAAGTCTATTTCTGCTCCCTTTTTTTTTCTTTTCATTTTCTGCTCCTTTTTTTTTTCAATTTCTCTTTGGCCAAGTTCACGAGAATAGACTTGTTGATTTTGAGGGAGGTAGTATGCCACATCCTCATATATGCTGACCACATGAATTTTAAATGCCTTGAGGTCGCCATTATGATAGATGATCCCACCTCTCATAATTTACAGTGATGTAGAGAGGATGGAACTATGTTGGTCTCATGTATCCATGGTCTCACAAGCAAAGCGTTGAATGATGTATCTGAGTTTATAATGTGAAACTTGGCTTTAGTCTTCCAATCATCTATCTCCAAGGGCAACACTTAGGAGTCTTCTAGACACTAAGACTTCACCAGTCATATGACACTTCTAACAATTAGGTAAACACTTAATCTAAGCCTAAAGACATAGAAGGGTTAACCATAGGATTAGGTTATGCTTTAAAGATTAGGATAATCCACCTATCCTAAAACGTAAATCCAATCCATGTTCACCTTCTCAAACCAAACCTCAAGTTCAATTCACATCAAATTCAAATCCAACCAACCCAAATTTCAAAACCAAATGAAGCCCATGATTAAATCCAAAATTGAAAACCTTCCTAAGCCATTTGACCTATCCCATGGACTTAGAAAACCTTAATCCAAATCAATCCAAAATTAATTGATTTTCTCAATTGATATCTTCAATCATCTTCCTAAATATAAATCAAATCTACATTCAAATGATCAAAACTAAATCAAATTAAAACAAAACCCTTCCTAAGCCATATGACCTATCCCATGGACTTAGCCAAATCTTAATCCAAATCAAGTCAAAATCATATTTTCAATCATATTTTCAATCATCTTCATAAATTTAAATGAAATATACATTTCAATCATCAAAACTAAATCAAACCAAATAAAAATCCAAACCTAAGCCACATGACCCAACTCCATGGACTTAGCCAAATTCTTTCATTCCAAAACCTAAATTCAATTGATTTTCATGAATCAATCATACCTTCAATCATATTCACAAATATAAATGAAATCTACAATCATCAAGCCAAACCAAAATCAACCCAAGTCAAACCCAACTTACTTTTGACTCAAATGTTCAAATGAACCAAAACCCATTTGAACCCAAGTTAATTTCAATTGAATTTATATATCAATTCCAAATCCATATATAAACTCAACTAAATCAAACTCAACCCAAAGTCAACTAAACCCAATTGGTCAACTTGACCCAAAGTGGCTAATTTGACCTATTTGGGCCATGTTATAATCCTACCAAAATTGATTGAACCAAGTCACTAACCTCCTATCATGATCGTTGATCACCCTTGGTTGATCATTCAAATTGTTAAACCAAGTCAACTTGGTCATTCACCAAGTCAACTTAACCCATATGAACTCAAACTAGCCAAATTTTAACCTAAGCCAAATCCCTTGAAACCAATGATTCATACCAAATCAAAATCAATATTTGAATATGACTTGACCTTCAATTGAGTCAAAAACAAACCCAATTGGCCCTCTTGACCTAAGTTGACCCAAATTGTACTAGAAAGACTAAATTGGTCAAATTAAAATATAAACCAAATTGATTACAACCAATGCTCAAGTTCATTCCAAATTGATTATTGAACTAGACCAAAAGCCATGATTAGACCCAATTGAACCCAATTGACCTAGTTAGCCCAAATTGACCAAAAGGTTCAAGTTGACCTAAATCAAAACCAAATCCAAATTATTTTAAACCAAATCCAAATTATTTTCAATTGGTCAACTAAACCTAAACCAACACCCAACCCAAGCCAATTTGGTCAAATTGGTCAACTTAACCCATTTGATCCAAATGAATTCAAATGAGCCAAAATCAAATCTAAGACAAACTAAACCAAACCCATTGAACCAAAACAGGCCAAATGATCATATGAACTTGACCCAACTTGACCCAACCTAACTTAATTTGACCTAAATGAGTCAAATTGAGCCAAACCTAACAAAATCAACTCCAATTGACTTGAAAATTAGGCTAACCCACTTTTTGGCTCATTTCAAATCTGCCCAAATCATATCCAATGCCAAATGATCATTCTACCCTTGGGTCGAGGGACACACATGAGACAAATCACCCATGTAAGTGGTCATTTCCATTCCTTGGCCACTTGGTACTCTCAATGCTCCAAGGCACCTAGGACACTACCCAACCTGACCAAGGGTGGTCATGACCCATGGGAGTTGTAATCACCTCACCTCCCCATTGAGCATTTGAAACCCATAGACACCATGATTCCTCCTCAGCCACCTCCACACCTTCAACCAACTAAGCTGCCAACTAACCTCCTCTCGCAACCTATGACTCCTGAGATGGTGGGATGGCCACTAGAAGCCAAACTGATCCCACCATCCAAGATGAAGGGGTATACACCCCTCATTTCCACCAAACACACATAAAAATCATTCGAGCCCTAGCTACCCAAGATGAGCCTCTAGAGCCATTCACTAAATTCCCAAGCTTGTTCCTTGATCAGAAAATTCCATTCTCATCTATTTTGAAATATGACACTCTCATTTCTCCATCAAACTCAAATTAACTTTGCACGCTCCTTCCTTAGGCCTCGTCATGCAAGAATAAAATATCTCCCAAGCTTTCTGCGCACTCGAGGTGGGGCTTTGATCAAATCTGAGTTCCAAATTATTGGTCCGTTGCCTTCTAAGTGAACATCAAGGAATTGATCCAATTACTGCTCAATAGGGCTTCATCTCCACTAGATGAAGCTTCCTCAATCGTTCAAACCTGAGGTCTTGAGCTCCGACGAGGTATGCTTCCAAAATTGATCCTTAGGAAAAAATGGGTTGGAGCTTTTTGAAGAAAACTTGCATCTCGTGTGATCTTGACTATTGGATCCCTCCGATCATGTCGTGAAGATGTGGGATCCTTGAGTTGATCCAGCTTAAGCTCATCAGAGAGCAATGATGGATGGATTCCATGCTCCCTCACTCGCATGACGTTAGATCATGCACCGTCCGTTTCGCATGATCAAAATGGAAGGTCATGATTAGATCCACTAGATCGATCTAATTTAATCCTACTCAGCTATGGGATTAATCGTAGCCATCCAATCTTAGATCGGATGGCGGATGAGAAAGCCATGACGTGCCAATGTAGTGCCGAAGTCTAATAAGTTTTAAGTATTGCACGCCATGGAAAGCATGCCCACATGGTTGCAATAGGATTAGGCTTTAATTAAGCTTAATTAATTATTTTTAATGGTTAAAACTTCTAAAAATTATAAAAAAAATCATAGAGAAATAAAAAAATGCAAATAAATACTCATTTTAAAAGTATTTCAGAGGAGAATTAATTAAAAATGATCTTAACTAATTTTGAACAATAATTAAAGTTTAATTAAAAAATTAATTAGCTTAATTACTCTAAAAACTTGAGCAATTAATCCTAAATTTTCTAGGTTAATTTAATGGAATGACCTCTACCTCCCATGATTTTCTTGGGATTTATTGCTCACATAATTAAGAAAATTAACTAATTAAACCTTAACTACTATTTTAAGTTAATTAATGATTAATTAATCCCATGAATAGAAATAAATTGGTTAATTAAGTTTATTAATCATTGTTCAATAGTAAGTGAACTAAGGAATAGGGTTGGGACCCCTTTCCCAAAGTTCATTCACCCTTTTAAAATGAAATTAAGAAGATTTAACTAATTAATTAAATCACTTAATCAAATTGAAATCATAATCACATTAAACTTAATTAATTAAATCATGGGGTAGATCTTTAAGTGTTTAATAACCTAAAGGAGTTTAATGAAATTATGGTTAGTCCACATGTGTGGGAAAACCATAAGAGTAATTAATTAAGTCCTTTAATCTAAATAACTAGTAATCATGATCCAATTGCATTAGGCCCCTTTTATTTCCTAGGATCATTGCAAGTTTATTTTCCATGCATATCATGTTTGCTCATAATTATTTAGTTAATTACTTTAGGTGACATGGGTAAGGGTATTTAATTCATCTAATTAATTCAACTTAATTAACCTATAAAATCAACTTAATTACATTTCCTTAAATTAAATCAAATCACTAATGGGAATGGGTTTAAAACATCAAGTGATGATTTGTCTTCTCTTTAAATCAAATCAAATCCAAAACTTAATTAATAAATAAGCTTTGGTTAAATTTATAATCTTATTTGATTTGATTGTCCTTAAGAACTAGTTTGGTTGAATGAATCACATGCTTATATTTGATTGTCCTCTTCCAATCATGTTAAATTTGGTATGTCATTTGAATTCATGCATCCATCTTTTCAAAATCAAGTAAAATAAAATTGATTTTCTTTTTGTAAGCTTGCATGTGTTGATTTAATTTAATATATGCATGGCTATTATCACTATTAAATCCAAATGTATTTTCAAAAGCTTATAAATGAATAATAATATGTGTTATGATGCTAGTTATAAATGCATAAGAAACTCATGTGCTTATAGCTTAAGTGTATAAATGTTGAGTTCTCTTTCCTCTATTCAAGTGTTGATTTATATAAGACTGAATGGTAATGGATATATAGTGTGGACATCCCAGGAACACGAGGCTTTAGCTTGCCCCAATGAAGCCATTTGATTACCTCACTTCCCTGGTTTAAGAACGGCACGTACCCATTTGATTTCATTCTTATGTATTTCAAAATTAGAATTTGGATAGAGCTTTAATTCATATAAATGATTCAATCAAAAAATATATAATCTTGCATGGTTTTCTTTCCCTCATTTATGTATACATCCATGTGTGTCCAAGAAAAGTAAGTATATAGTCTAACATCTGAATACAAGGCTTTAGTTACCAAGGAGGTCATTTGATTACCTCACTGGTTTAACAATGACACATACTTGCTTATATCTTTGAACATGCATATGTATATGTGATTATTGAATGAAAATCCCATTTTACATTAAAATTGCATGCATTCATAATTGACTAAGTGGTTAAATTAATTAGCCATATGATTTGGAGCTTACTTCCTATGTTCATGTATACAAATTTACATATGTTTGAATGCAAATGGGTATATACCTATCCCAAGAATATGAGGCTTTAGCTAACTCCAAGGAGGTCATTTGATTACCTCACTTCCTTTAGTAATGGCACATGCTATTTAATTTCATTCTTATGTCCTTTATGTTTAAGAATTTGGATAAAGTTTTAAATTAATATGTTTAAATAATTCAATAAAAAATATAAATTCTGAACATACACATGCATTCATCATTTAAGTGTGCTAAAATATGTCGCATGTATAGATACACTTAAGATTAAATCATATGCATGTTACATGTGATGGAAGGAATGATTTAATATATGTCATGTGGTAGTAATTGAATTAAATTAATCTTAAGATGCCTTTCATTTTGAATAGGATTATTTAAAGTGAACCTAAACTTAGGATTGATTAAATCATTTAATAACCCATTCACTAAAGAGAACTAAATCAAATTAATATACTTTAGAAAGTGACTAAAGGTAGGGATGAAAGAGGGCAACCCTCTTTTCCTCTCTTTATAACACTTAGTTGTTGTGTGTAACCAAATGAAACAAAAGAAAACACAAATTAAATTTCTCAAATCAATTAAACTACTTCAAGTGAAATCAACCTTTCATGTTAAACTGAATCCTTCTACACTTTGAAAATACAACACTAATGCCAAACAAGACTTACCACACAAGCCTTAATACACATTAGAATTAAGTCACCACTTCTAGCTCTAGTTGTAATGATGAGATGTATGTTTTGTTTTATGATGTATTATTTTAGATTTGATGTTAGGTGTATACTGTAGACGGATGATAGGCCAATATTAGCCTAATCATATTTTCAGCAGGGGATTATGCTTAAGGTATGATTAAAAATGAATGTGAATGCCCTTTTGCAGTTGCTTATATCCTTATGCATAATCCAAGTTTGATAGGTGGGCTTAGTTACCCATGTGTAGGTGCAAAGTCTAAATTATAAATACAATTGCTTGGGATTATATGTATATTTAGCTAACCTCTATTTTGCGTGTAGTTATATTTACTTTTCCACATAAATGTAATTTTGCAATAGGAATTAAGATTAGTGCTATGGGGATTAGGATGAGCAAAGGCTTTATCTGGGGTCAACTAGAACTCTAGATAGCCATCCGCCAACATTCATAATGAAGAGGTGGTTACTCTCTAAATAAGTCTTCATTGTTGAATGTAGCTCTAAGATGTCCATGGTGGCATGCCTCCTCTTAAACTCACCAGTTAAGCATATTCTAGATCAAGTAAGGCCTTGATTAGAGATTCCCTCATCTTTTGGATAAGACAAACTCTTATATGCTTAACTTAAATGATACTTTCTAAGGTAAGCTAGACATTGCAATAACTCTAGCTTACCCTCCACAAGCATATTTATAGCATCCTATGGACTATCTACTAAAACCAATGACTTGCTTACCCTTATCATACCCAGGTAGAGCTTGCCACTATGTAAATGACTTTGACTTCTTAATGATGGGCTTGTGGAAAGTTCTACCTTCTCATCAGCATACCAACTTATGTGATCCTCGAGTCTTGACTAAGTCAATCTCAAGAGGTGAACCTGATTGATTCATAAAATGATAGTTCGACCCTTAATCAAAAAGGAAAGGATCGTAACTATTAGAGCTATTTTTTTATTTAGACTAAGAGCTTTCAATAAGAATAAATCAAAAGCATCTAGACAATATATATAGAATCGCCTTTCATTAATTTCATTTTGGTGGAGGTAGATGATAAAAAATCAAGTAAAGTAGTAAATTTAGTTCCTTATCGATACAAACTTCTAGTAGAAGAGGAGCTAATAAGAGATGGTAGCTTAAAAATATCAGACTATCCTAAGTAAGTATTATACTAGTCCATCAACCCTAAGTTGTCCTTTTAACTAGCAAACCTTCCTTGGTGTTGCAACAATTGTCTCTAAAGTGTGTAATGTGTTATTGTGGGTTCCCACTGCCATCAAAGATCTTGAAGAATGGTAGCACAAAATCTTAAATAAAATAAAAACTAAATAAAAAAACCAAACCTAAAAATAAACCTAAAATAAACAAAAAATAAAAAACCTAAACCCTAAACTTTAAAAAAACCCAAACCTAAAAAATAAACTAAAATAAACCTAAACCTAAACTAACAAAAAAAACTAAAATACCTAAAATAAAACCTAAAACCTAAACCTAAAAGATAAAATAAAATGAAACATAAACCTAAAATAAAAAATAAAATAAAATAAAACTAAACAAAAAAATAAATAAACTAAACCTAAACCAAAAAAATAAACTAAAATAAAAAACCTAAACTAAAATAAATAAACTAAACTAAATTAAAATAAAAAATTAACCTAAATAAAAATAAAATAATAAAAAATAAAAATATATAAATTATAAACTAAATAAACCTAAATAATACTAATAAAAAAATCCTAAAATAAAATAAATACTAAACCCTAAACCCAAATAAACCATAAATAAAAACCTAAACCCTATACCTAAACCCTAAACCTAAAAAATAAACACTAAACCCTAAACCCTAAACCCTAAACAATAAACCTTAAACCCTCAACCCTAACCCTAAACATCAAACCCTAATCCCTAAACTAATCCTAAACCCTGCACCAAAAACCCTAAACCCTAAATTAACCCTAAACTGAACCCTAAACCAAAACCCTAAACCCTAAACATTAAAATAACACTAAACCTAAACTGTAAACCTAAAACTTAAATAAATAAACCTAAAAATATAAACCCTAAAATTCTAAACCCTAAACCCTAAACCCTAAAAACCTAAAAAACCTAAAAACCTAAACCTAAACTAAATAAAACCTAAAAATAAAATAAATAAATAAATACCTAAACCTAAATAAAATAAAATAATAAAATAAAATAAAACCTAAACCAAACCTAAAAAAAACTAAAATAAATAAATAAAAAAACAAAGTAAACTAAATAAACCTAAATGAAAACCTAAATAAAATAAAAAATAAACATAAAATAAAAATAAAATAAACCTAAAATAAAAACTAAATAAAAACCTACACCAAAAAAAGAAACTTAAAATGAAATAAATAAATAAATAAAATATAAACCCTAAACCCTAAACTAAAAAGAAACCTAAGCATAAAATAAAAAATAAATAAAATAAAATAAACATAAACCAAAATTAAATAAATTAAACTAAAATAAATAAAACTAACCTAATTAAAATAAACTAACCATAACCTAAACTAAAATAAAATAAACTAAAATAACTAAATTAAACTAAAAAAAAACCTAAAATAAAAAAAACCTAAAATAAAAAACCTAAAAAAATAAAATAAAACCTAAACATAAACCTAAAAAAAAAACAAAATTAAATAAATAAAACATAAACCCAACATAAAAAAAAAATTAAAATAAAACCTAAACAAAACTAAATAAAAATAAAAAATTAAACTAAATAAAATAAAAAAATAAAATAAACTAAAAACCTAAATACTACTTAATAAAAAAACCCTAAACCTAATAAAAAAAAACCTAAAACCTTAACCCAAACCATAAAGTAATAAACCTACCACCCTAAATAAGAATAACCCTAAAACCCTAAACTAAAACCCTAAACCTAATCCTAAACCTAACTCTAAACCATAAATTAACCTAAACCCTAAACTAAAAAAACCTAAACTAAAGCCTAAACACTAAACCCTAAACCTAATCCAAAACCCTAACCCTAAATCCTAAACCCTAAACCATAAACCCTAAAACCCTAAACCCTAAACTAATCTCTAAACCCTAAACCAATAAATAAACCTAAACTAAACTAAATAAAACCAAAATATAAAATAAATAAATAAAACCTAAACTTAAATAAAATAAAATTAAACTAAGATAAAAATGTAAACTAAAACCTAAACATAAACCTAAATATAAAATAAAAAAATAAACTAATAAAAAATTAACTAAAATAAAATAATTAAACCTAAACTAAACTAAAAAATAAAATAAACCTAAAATAAAAAAATAAACTAAAATAAAAACCTAAAAAATAAACCAAAAAAAGAAAATCAAATAAAAACTAAAGAAAACCTAAACCTAAAAAAATAAACTAAATAAACCCAAAAATAAATAAAAAAATAAAACCTAACTAAACTAAAAAAAAAACCTAAACATAAAATAAAAAAATAAAATAAACAAAACATAAACTATGATAATAAACTAAAATAAAGCTAAACTAAACTAAAAAAAATAAACCTAAAATAAACCTAAAATAAAACCTAAACCCTAAACCTAAAAAAAATAAAAAAATAAAAAAACTAAACTTAAACCTAAAAAATAAAAAATAAAACCAAACCAAAATAAAATAAAAATAAAACTCAACCAAAAAATAAACAAAAACCTAAACCTTAAAAATAAAATAAAATAAAAACCTAAACTAAAATAAATCTACCTAAAATAAATAAACTAAACTAAACAAAAATAAAAAATAAAAATAAATAAGAATAAAAATTAAATAAACTATATAAACTAAATAAATAAAGAAAAATGTTAATACTTGTTCTCTCTTTAAAAAAAATAAAAAAAATAAAATAACCAAAAAACCTAAACCCTAAACTAAACCTAAACCTAACCTAAAACCTAAACCAACCTAAACCATAAACCTAAACCCTAAACCCTAAACCATAAACTATAAACCCTAAACCCTAAACCTAAACCCTAAAACCTAAACCCTAAACCCAAAAAAAAATAACAACCTAAACTAACCTAAACCAAAAACTAAAAAAACCTAAACCTAAACTAATAAAACCTAAAATAAATAAATAAATAAAAAATCAAAACCAAAATAATATAATAAATAAAATAAAATAAAATAAAAAACATAAACTAAAAAAAACCTAAACCTAATCCTAAAAAAATAAATAAAAAATAAAAAATTAAACTAAAATAAACTAAAAAAATAAAAAAATAAATAAAATAAAAATAAATCCTAAAAAAAATAAAATAACCTAAATTAAAAATAAAATAAAACTAAATAAAACTTAAACCTAAAAATAAACCTAAAATAAAACCTAATAATAAATAAAAATAAAACCTAAACCTAAACTTACAATAAACAAAACAAAACAAACCTAAACTTAAACTAAAATAAACTAAAGTAAAATAAATAATATCTAAACCTAAACATAAAAAACTAAACCTAATCCCTAAACTAAATTAAAAAAATAAACTAAAAATAAACCTAAACCTAAACTAAAAAATAAAACCTAAAAATAAACCTAAAATAAAACCTAACTAAACCAAAAAAATTAAATAAAAACCTAAACCCAAACATAACAATAAAAAAAAATCCTAAGCCTAAAAAATAAAATGAAAATAAAACTCAACAAAAAAATGAACTAAACCTAAACTTAAACTTAAAAATTAAATTTAAAAAAAGCGCTAAACCCTAAACATTAAATCTTAAATGCTAAACTCTAAACCCTAAACCTACAACCATAAACCCTAAACCCTAAAACCAAAACTAAACTCTAATCCTAAACTAAACCCAAAGCCTAAACACTAAACCTAACCCTAACCCTAAATCCTAAACCTTAAAACTCTAAGCCCTAAAACCCTAAATCCTAAACCCTAAACTCTAAACCCTAAAAAATTAAAAATTTAAACCTACACTAAGTAAAACCTACAAATAAAATAAAATAAAAAACTAAACCTAAATAAAATAAAATAAAAAATAAAACAAAAATGTAATCTAAAACCTAAACCTAAAAATAAAATAAAGTAAACTAATAAAAATAAACTAAAATAATATAGATAATAACCTAAACTAAACTAAAAAAATAAAATAAACCTAAGAATAAAAAACCTAAATAAAATTAAAAATAAATGTAAAATAAAACTGAAATAAACCTAAATTAAAATAAATTTAAAACTACATAAAAACCTAAACCAAACCCTAAACCTACAACACAAAAATAACCCAAACCTACAACCCTAAAACTAAAAAACTAACCCTAAACCTAAAACATAAATTCTAAACCCTAAACCCTAAACCTAAACCTTAAATAACCTTATACTAAAAATAATACCTACAAATTATTAATTATAAAATCATTCAATACTTCCTAAATAAACTTTAAATTTAAACCTAAACCTAAACCCTAAACCTAAAAAACTAAACCCTAAACCCTAACCCTAAACCTAAACCCTAAAACCTAAACCCAAAAAACTTAAAACTTAAACCAAACTAAGTAAAAAAAACCTAAAAATAAAATAAATAAAAAAAATTAAACCAAAAATAAAATAAAAAACATAAACTAAAACATCAACCTAAACCTAAAAATAAAATAAAATAAACTAACAAAAAATATAAAATAAAATAAATAATAACATAAACTAAACTAAAATAATAAAATGAACCTAAGAATAAAAAACCTAAATAAAATAAAAACAAGTTGTAAAATAAAAATAAAATTAACGTAAAATATAATAAAATAAAAACTAAATGAGAACCTAAACCTAAAACTGACCATAAACATACAACACTAAACCTATAACCCTAAACCTATAACCCTAAACCCTAAACCCTAAAAAATAAATTAAAACTAAGCTAAAAAAATAAGCCTAAACCTAAACCAAACATAAAAAATAAACTAAACTAAAATAAAAAAACATAAACTAAAATAAATAAACCTAAAATAAATAAAATAATCTAAATAAAAATAAAAATAAACCAAAATAAAAATAAAAAATAAAAAAGCTATAATAAATAAATAAACTAAATAAACCTAATCCTACTAGTTTACTTAATTTAAAAAAATATTAAAAATAAATAAATAAATAAACTCTAACCCTAAACCCAAAACCCTAAAACTAACCCTAAACCCTAAACCCTAAAATCCTAAAACCTTAAACCCTAAACCTTAAACAACAACAACAACAACAACAAGCCTTAATCCCATTTGGCTACATGAATCCTTCGCTCCATCAGGTCCTATTATGTGTCCTCATTTAATTCGAAGTATACTAAGATCATTTTTATACATCTTAACCAAGTCTTTTGGGAAGTCAGCTTGGGAGCCTGGTTTTACACATAAAGCCATTTACCGTCCGATGGCCAAACCATCTACTCTCCCTAAACCTTAAACATTAAACCCTAAACCATAAACCCTAAAACCCTAAACCCTAAACCTTAAACCCTATAGCCTAAACACTAAACCCAAAAACCTACAACACTAAACCCTAAACCCTCAAACCAAACCCTAAACCCTAAACCATAAAAACTTAAAAACCTTAACCTAAACTAAATAAAACCACAACATAAAATAAATAAATAAACATAAGCCTAAATAAAATAAAATAAATTAAGAACCAACACTAAAACCTAAACCTAAACTAAATCCTAAACCAAAAAAATAAAATAAAATTAAAAGTAAATGTTAAACAAAAAAATAAATAAATAAAAACCTAAACTAAACTAAAAAATAAAATACACCTAAAAATAAAAAGCTTGATGAAAATAATAACTAAACGTAAAATAAAAATAAAATATACCTAAAAATTAAATAAAATAAAAACTAAACCTAAACCTAAAAAAATAAACCTAAAAATAAATATTAAATAAAACATGAACCCTAAACTAAAAAAAAAAATCTAAACCTAAACTAAAATAACCTAAACCTAAACCTAAAATAAACTAAACCTAAACATTAAGCTAAATAAAATAAATAAACTAAAAATTAAAACTTAAAAATAAACCCAAAATAAAAACCTAAATGCCAAACCTAAAAACAATAAAAGAGAATCCTAAACCTAAACCTAAAAATAAAGAATAAAACCTAAACCTAAAAATTAAAATTAAAATAAAACCAAATTAAAAATATTAACATAAACCTAAACCTAAAACTAAAAAATAAATTATAATAAAAACCTAAACTAATATAAATAAACTTAAAATAAATAAACTAAACTAAATAAAAAAAAACCTAAATAAAAATAAAAATGAACGAAAATAAATAAAAAATAAACTAAATAAACCTAAACCTATCGATTTACTTAATTAAAAAAAGTGCTAAACCCTAAACCTTAAATCTTAAATGCTAAACTCTAAACCCTAAACCTACAACCATAAACCCTAAACCCTTAAAAACCCAAAACCCTAAGCTAACCCTACGCCCTAACCCCTAAACCCTAAACCCTAAAGCCTAAACATTAAACCGTAAACCCTAACCCTAAATCCTAAACCTTAAAACTCTAAGCCCTAAAACCCTAAACCCTAAAACCCAAACTCTAAACCCTAAAAACTTAAAAATTTAAACCTACACTAAGTAAAACCTACAAATTAAATAAAATAAAAAACTAAACCTAAATAAAATAAAATAAAAAATAAAACAAAAATGTAATCTAAAACTTAAACCTAAAAATAAAATAAAGTAAACTAAAAAATAACTAAAATAATATAGATAAACCTAAACTAAACTAAAAAAAATAAAATAAACCTAAGAATAAAAAACCTAAATAAAATTAAAAATAAATGTAAAATAAAACTGAAATAAACCTAAATTAAAATAAATTTAAAACTACATAAATACCTAAACCTAAATCTAACCCTAAACCTACAACACTAAACGTACAACCCAAAACCTACAACCCTAAAACTTAAACTAAAACCTGAACCCTAAACCTAAAACATAAATCCTAAACCCTAAACCCTAAACCCTAAACCTTAAACAATAAACCTTATACCTAAAAAAATAATACCTAAAATTATTAATTATATCAAATCATTCATTACTTCTATAAGTGCTTTAAATTTTAAACCTAAGCCTAAACCCTAACCCAAAACTAAACCCTAAACCCTAACCCTAAACCTTAAACCCTAAAACCCTAAACCCAAAAAACTAAAAGTTGAAAAACTTAAACCAAAACTAAGTAAAACCTAAAAATAAAATAAATAAAAAAATTAAACCAAAATAAAATAAAAACATAAACTAAAACATCAACCTAAACCTAAAAATAAAATAAAATAAACTAACAAAAAATATAAAATAAAATAAATAATAACCTAAACTAAACTAAAATAATAAAATGAACCTAAGAACAAAACCTAAATAAAATAAAACAAGATGTAAAATAAAAAATAAAATAAACCTAAAATATAATAAAATAAAACTAAAAGAACCTAAACCTAAACTAAATAAACATAAAATACTAAACCTAACCCTAAACCTATAAATAAAACCCTAAACCTAAAAAATCCTAAACCCTAAACCCTAAACTAAACCTAAACCCTAAACCCTAAACCTAATAAAACCCTAAACATAAATTTAAAAAAAAAAAAACTAAAATACTAAATTATATAAATCATTCAATACTAAATAAGTGCTTCAAATTATAAACCCTAAACCCTAAACCTAAAACCTAAAAAACTAAAAAATAAATAATTAACCTAAACTAAACTAAATAATAAATAAAAGCATAAAAATCTACCAATCTTAAAACTATAACAAGTAAGATAAACTGATAAATGAGAAAATAAAGATAGCTTGATTAATTACCAAAATATAAAACTTATAAAATCAAAACTAAAAACATATCAATAAAAAAATACAAGGTATTTCCATGCTAAATAAACTAAAGCTTTAAACTCTAATGATGGTTGGATAACTAAAATAATGAATAAATATATCACTTTCAAAATTTATTAAATTCTAATCCTTCTAAAACCCTCCAATACCCATCTAATCTCTTCTATGATTAGCAATGAGGATAACCATTTGCTCACTATACATCCCTCTAAAGTAACTAAAGCATGAAAATTTGCACCGATAGACTCATTTCTAAATCTAATTAAATCGATCTTGTTGATGTTTATTGATTTCTTTGATGGTAGCTCTATTCCTATATTTTTCAAGTACTTCTATTATCCTTATTCCCAAAACTAACAATCTCTCCAATTTTACCTATTAGTCTTTGCATCTTTCCAAAACATTGCTAAATTAATTAATAATAAATTCCTCTACCCAAAATCATCTCCCTAACCAAACCGCCTTCATTAAAATATAGCCATATCGATAATATTCTTCTCAAACTTCATGACATTGATGTTCTGAGGAGGTAATATCCTCTTCAAACTGGATATCTCTAAAGCCTTTGACAACCTCTGGGATTTCCTCTCAAATCTTACATTTGTTTAGTTTCTCGATAATTTTATAAATTTATAAAAGTTGTATCACTAATGTCGGTCTATCATGAATGAGTCCCTTAGTTTTTACTTTAAGCCATGGTTTGTAAACTCTTTCTCCTTCTCTTTTATCATTGCTATTGAATATCTTTGAGAAGCCTCAATGATCTTTCATTAAAACCTATCATGTTTAAAACTCATGGTGGTATTTCTCATCTTAACTTCGATGATTTTATAATCTTCTACAATACCCTCTTCAACATGTTAAAACTATTAAGAATCTCTTAAATGATTTTGGCAAAGTTAGTGGTCTCTTCCTTAATGAAAGAAAATGTTTTATTCCTAAGATTCCTACTAAGACTAAATCAAATCACCTACTAATTTTAAGCAAATAACTAAATATGATTCCTAAATAGACTAAATCAAATCACTAATTACTAATTTTAAGCAAAATCAACTTCCCATTAATTATCTCGAGTTCGCTTTTAAAGGCAAAAGATCTCATCTTTTGATGACCTTATTCAAAATATCTAATAAAATTTCAGTTTGAGAATTTCATTTACTCTCTTTGGTGGTATTTACCTTGATTAAGAGCACTCTAATTCCATGCCTTTATATCTCATCCAAACCAAAAATTATCATCAACAAAATTCTCTCTAAACAAAATTCTTCCAATACCTCCTCTAAAAAATGCACTGGACCTCTTGGTTTAAAAGTTGTGGCACTTTGAAAGGTGGTCTTGGTTGTAAATCCATAAAAGAAGCTATCAATGCCTTTTCCTATAAACTCTAGTGGAATTTTAGAGTAATCATAGTCTTTGGGCTAATTTCATGATCAAAATATTGCTGTGGTAAGCACCCCTCATTTGTCCCTTTAAACTGTGATTCTCCCATGTGGAAAAGACTTTGTTCAAATGGGATGCATAATCCTTAATTTTTGGGGCATTAACTCGGCGCTTCTACTTTTGGCAAGATAACTAGTGGATGTGGATCCATTATGACTTACTCTCCACCCATTCCACTACTACTATTGAGTAAACTCTTTCTAGCATAACAATAAGTGGAATAATAGTAAGTTTGCTGATTTTATCCCATTTACTTCTTGAATATGGTTACTACTATTCCTATCACTCCAAACAATCAAGACATTCTCTTTAAGCTCTCACATAATGGTGATTTCAACCTCAAAATGTGTGCTCCACATTAAAGATACTCATGATTCCTCCTATGTGTTCTCCAAACTTTGGAATAACAATATTCCTACTTATTTTGTTCTTACTTGGCAAATTCTGAAAAATTTTATCCCTGTTGATTCCTTGTTGTGGGGTAAAGGGTTCCATTTATGCTCTAAATGTCAATGCTATTACCATGTTGAGAATGTTAATCATGTTTTTGTTAATGGGGCCATTGCTTATAAACTTTGGATTTGGTATGATGATTTTTTAACATTGTCAATTTCAATGGCTCTTTACTTTTATATCAACTTCTTGAAGTCTATTTTGATAATACTAAAGGTAACATTAAAGTCATCACGCTATCACTTTTATCTAGTTCATATGGATGGACCGTAATGATGCAAAACATCGTGGATCCCTATGAACCATAGGATTATTGCTAGAACTAAAATAAAATTTGTGACTTGTTTAAAGCCAATCTCATTCATTACTATAATTCAAATAAATTTATGGCCAATAAACCGGCTTTAACCTGACCAACCTATAAATGACAAGATTGTCTATTGGAAAACCTCTTGACCATACTATTAAAATTAATAATTGCTCTCTCATAATGGCTCTGGTGTCATTTTCAGAAACCTAAGGGTATAGTACTATGTGCTTTTCTTATCCCCTAATTTCTACCTCTCATTTAGCTTATGGTCTACAAAGCTCTTGAGATTTGCCTCCAAAATGGCTCAATATTTGGTTTGAGGTGGATGCTCTTCTGATTGATCTTTGACTTCCACCAAGATGAGCGACTAAATTGTACTACCTCCTCAACCAAACTAGAGCTCTTCTTTCCCAACCTAATTTTAACATCACTCATGTGGCTAAGGAAATGCGACTACCTAACTTGCTAGATCCGATGGTATCATCTTTTGATCAACTCACCTTACCCAAACACTTGCTAATTAACTTGGACAATTCTGGTTTCCTTATTCTAACTTAATCTAACCTTTTGATGTATACGTCCATTCATCTTAATAATGCCTCTTTATTTTATGGTTTATTCCTTTTGTGGATGCTCCACACAAATATTACTTCCTGAAATCTTGTCATGATTTGGTGTTTTAATCTTCTCCTTTATTTGACGCTTTTGGCATTTACACCGATAAACTTGTTGAGCTATGCATAATACTCTACATAATTTTGTTGAGCTATAGCTATTTATAACACCAATCTATAATTTTAATATCAATGTCGCCTTCATTCCTAATCCTAGAGGCTTAATCAATGGTGGATGGAGATATTTATTTTGATGGGTTTAGACGCCATTAATTAAACCTGCTTTCAAAGATATTGCTTGAGCATCTTAGTTACCTATGTTGTCTCTATGCATTATATTAGTATTCACTATGCGTTACAATATTTATTTTGATGATTTAATTAGGTTGTTGGATTTTAGAAATGACTATTGGAACATGCTTGTCCCCTATTAGATCTTGTCAATATATTCTGACTCTAGTTTGAGTCACATTTTCCTTTATTTTGGGAGTTATCTTTATTTTATTTTTCAACATGAAGAGGTTTTTGGCCTTTTGCGATATTTATCTTCTGTTGTCTATAATCGAATATGGACCCCATTCAATGTTTTTTTGGAAACATTTGATTCAGCCCTTTGGTGGGATCTTGCTATCTTCTTTTCTTCCACCTGCCATGGTTATTTTTTGCAGGTTTTCTTAAAGCTATTGTCCTAAACTATTATTGTGCGTAATTTGATATTACTTGGTTATCTTAATCTATTGTTGTCTTTCTACACTATTTATTTTGACTGATGGAGTTTCTTCAGATTATTCTTAATTTTATTCACAGATCCTTTTGTGCGGGATGTTTCGAGATTTTAGTCAATCTCTTTACTGCTCTTATTAAGATAATTTGTTTTTGGTGTCTTCTCTTGCTCCCTGTAGGAATGGGTTTTCATGTTTGCCTCTCTTTTTGGTTTTTACTTTTACCCTCTCATTCAGGCCTGCTTCTTTTGTATTTTGATCTGGAAAGGTCTTGTTATTCCTTTCAATGCTAGTCATTGGTTTTTTGGGACCTGTTTCTAAATTGTTGTCTTTGTGATTTATGGATGGTTTTTGATTCTCAATTTTCCAATTGTTTGTGTTATTATCAGCTGGGCTATTTTTGATCACACATGTTGTTTCTCTTTACATTATGGTTCTATTTTCCATAGTCAGAATTCTTCTCTTTTATTATGGGATCCATTTTATGCACTGTCTACTCTTAATGGCTTTTCCTATGGTCAACTTGTTGATATCTCTTTTCTTAGTTGTTGGCTGATATGGACCCTTAAGGCTACTATCAATCTTGTTATTTTTGGATTTGTTTCCCTTGCTCAGCAGGTTTGGCGTTACTTAATGGATTTTCATTCTACTTTTCTTTGAGGTTGTAGATTTTTTACTCGGTGGGAATTACTTGAACTCATTCATTCTCTATTTTATATCTTTTTTCTAAAAGATTGCTTTTTCTTAATGGGTGTAAAAACTATAACAATGTCTCCATTGTTGGTTTTTGAAATTTTGAGTACCTTGCCCAGCAAGTTTTCTTTATTTTTCTTTCTATCTTTGCTGCTAACATCTGGGCTACTGTTGGTCTTCCCTGCTGTTGGTTTCCCTCTGTATGCTATGATGGGAACATGCAAATCTTGAAGATCATTCTTTTGTTCTGCTTGAACTTAATCAATGGTTTATCTTATATGCATAATTGGGTTATTGGCCAACCTCCTGGTTATTACTGTCATTATCTTTGGTGGATTAATGTGACTCTAAGCAACACCTCTTGAACTATTTACCTTTGAATGTCTCTTCTTGGATTGGCTTGTGGTGGGGAGCTGTTCATTACCTATCCCTCCCTACCTACTGCTTTTTGCTCATTCCTACTATTTTCTGTAATTGTAGACAGCTGAGTTGGGGTTTTGCTAACTTTCTTGCTCCTTGCAGCTTAATTACTTCTGTCCAAGGTAGGGATTTGTTGAGCATCAAATGGTTGCAACCTTCCTTATCTTGTTACTTTCTGTGAAATCTCATGTCTACTTTAATATCTCTTTGTAGGAATAGAATTGTATCATTACCTCCATTGTTGGTTTTTGGTTTTTAGAATACCTTGTTCAGCAAGTGCTCTTTGTTTTCTTTTTCTCTTATTTTGCTGCTAATATCTAGGTTGTTGCTGATCTTTCCTGTTGTTATTTCCCATCTCTTGGCTATGATGAGAACATGCAGATCATGAGTACTCTTCTACTTTACTTGGTCTTAATCATTGTTTGATCTTTTATCGATAGTTCAGTTATTGCTCACCCAGCTGGTTATTACTGTCATTACTTTTGGCGGCGGATTATTGTTTTCGCTACTAAGAAACCTTCGAATTTTTCCTCTGATTATCTCTTACTAGAATGTTTTGTGGTGGGGAGCTGCTCTCTACCTTATTTTTACTATATGCTACTTTCTTTCCAGCTCATCTGACTTCTGTAACTGTGGTCAATTGGGCTGGGGGTTTGCTGACTTTCTTGTTTCTTACAGCTTACTTAATTCACCTAGCTGCAATGTGGTGTTGACTATTTGTTGTTTTGCTACTTACGGGCTTTGCAGCCAATCTGAAAACCATTTTACTTCTTGCTTCTCTTATCTTTTGCCTAGCTTTGTTAGACTAATGCAGATCACTGTTAAGATGATCTTAACTAATTCATATTCAAACCTTATCATGCTCTATTTGAATGGGTGGACTTTTAGTAAGCTTTCTGCATAATGCTGAATATGATGAACTACTTGCTGCCTAAACATGGTGGAAACCCAAAACCCAAACCCCAACCCCAAAACCTAAAAAAAAAAAGCTAAAACCTAAACCTAAACTAAAAAGACCTAAAAATAAAATAAATAAAAAATATAAACCAAAAAATCTCAAAAAATAAAATAAAATAAAAACATAAACAATAACCTAAACCTAAACCTAAAAAAGTTATAAAATAAAAATAAAATTAAAGTAAAATTAAATAAATGAAAACCTAAACTAAATTAAAAAAATAAAAAACCTAAATAAAACCAAAACTAAACTTAAAATAAAAATAAAATAAACCTAAAATAAAAAAAATAAAAATTAAATAAAAATCTAAAAAATAATAAAACTAATAATAAAACCTAAAAATGAATAAAAACTAAAACCTAAACCCTAATAAAAAAAGAAACCTAAACCTAAAAAAAAAATAAAATAAACATGAATCTGCACTAAAATAAACTAATCTAAAATAAATAAAACCTAGACATAAACTTAAACCTAAACCTAAACCTAAACCAAATAAAATGAACTAAAAATAAACCTAAACATAAATAAAAAATAAAACCTAAAAATGATCCTAAAATAAAAACATAAAAACTATGCCTAAAAAAATAAATTAAAACCTAAACCAAAACCTAAAAATAAAAAATAAACCTAAAAACCCTAAACCTTAAACCCTAAATCCTAAACCCTAAAACCAAAATCCCTAAACCCTAAACCCTAAACCCTAACCTAAACCCTAAACTATAAAACCTACAACCCTAAACCCTAAACCCTAAACCCAAAACCCAAAAACCTAAAGCCTAAAGCCTAAAATCCTAATCCCTAAATCCTAAACCCTAAAACCTAGACCACAACCCAAATCCTAACCACTAAGCCCTAAAAAAAAATCAACCCGCTCCCCTACTCTTGGCCGCGGTGCTCTCTGGAGATTCCATGTTCCCTTTCCTTTTCCTTGTGGCTTGGCCGTGTTTCGACCATTCTCGATCATTCCTTCAAGATTTTTACTCTCGGTTGGCCGCTTATGTGAGTTTCCCTTGATCTTACAATGGCAGAAGCGCCACTTTTCATGCTGAGCTCTTCGAACTTGGAGGCATCGGCTAAGGCTTTTGATTTTCAAGGTAATATCAATCCGACTCTAGCCATTACTGCACCTGTTGTTAAGTCCATCAAGGATGCTTTATCTGGTAAGAACACTTGCTCTAATGCTTTGATAAATTTAATCTCAACTTCTTTCCATGGAATGCCAGCTGTAATGTGCTCGGATCTTGATGTGGAAAAGCTAGTGAAGCCCTTTGAATTTTAATTAGTTGGTAAATTTTCTTTGCGTCACCCGACTCTTGAAAGCATCCGATCCTTCTTTCATAGCCTAAAGCTCTCGGGTGTATTCTTGTCATTGATTGATCCTAGACATATCCTTATTCAGCTATCTAATGATTTATACTACTCAAGAGTCTTTGCTTGTTGCTCTTACTTTGTGTACAATTATCAAATGAGGCTTTTGAAATGGTCTCCTCTATTTGATGTCAAAGAGGAATCCCTAATTATTCTTTTATGGCTAGCTTTCCCAAACATGAGGATACATTACATTACCCATCAAGTCCTATTTGCAATTGGGGATCTCTTTGGTAGGCCCCTTCAAATAGATCAAGCCACCGCCACGAGATCATGGCCATTAGGTGCTGGTATTTTGGTTGGATTGATATTACCAAAAAGTACCCTAAAGATGTTTGGATCAGCTCGAAAAAATTTGGGTATAATCAAAAAGTGGAATTTGAAAATTTCACTATTTTTTGCACACATTGTAAGATCCATGGTCATGATCATTCTGAATGCTTTGTATTACAACCTAATCTTAAAAAGAAAAAATTGCCTGATCCTAATCCCTCTCTAACAAAAGAAAAAAACAATAAGTTTGCTTATGTGCCTAAAGTTACTCAAAATGGAACTCACCTTCCCACCCCCTCTCCTTTATTACCTACAAATTTGCCTATTGGAGAATAATCTGAGCTTGATAAAAATAATGATATTGAGGTTTGTGAGTAAACTAATGATAACTTACCTAACATTGCTTCTACTTGTACTAACTTGGCATCTCAAGATCCTTGACTCATATGAATCATAATGGTGATTTGAATGGGAACCTCAAGTTGGATCAAAATTCAAACTAATTACGAATTATTAGAAAAAATTTTGATAATTTGGTGATCTAAATGAATAGTTCTCATGGAAATGAAAATGAATTTTGTGCTATTAATGGTGTCACAACCTCTCCTACTATTACCCTATAGAGTGATACACATGCTAACCCTATTTCTCAACCTAACTTTGATATCGAAGAAGGGGAATTCACCATTAGGAATGCTTTGATAGATACTAGTCCTATTCTGAATATCACAAATCACTCTCTTTTAGAAGGAGATACTTTGGACATAGATAGGCTTTTCAATCTGTTATTAAAAAAATCCCTTAAAGCTAGAATGTTAATTAATAGCTCCATTAGAACCACTCGATCTTCTCTAACTTCCCATAAATAATTGTTTCATGTTTCTCTTCTTTTTATTTTTCATTTTTTCAGTTATCTCTTCTCTTTTCTTTCAACTTATTATGATCAATTTTCTTATTTGGAATGTTTGAGGTATTGGGACTCTCACTGTCTGCAATCATATTAAAAGCCCTTGTCGTACTCATAACATAGCCTTACTTATTGTTATTGAGCCATTCATTCACTCTTCTAAGATTATCCATGTTGCTAGAACACTAGGCTTTCAAAATTTCTTTAATAATATTAGTAATAAAATTTGGTGTTTTTGGAATAATTTAATCAACATTTCTATCCTTGATGATCTCCAACAATTGGTTAATGTTCAAATCTCATTGGGTGAATTTTCTGCTCTTGGTTCCTTTATCTATGCATCTTGTAATATGGCTGGTAGGAACATCCTTTGGGATAAATTAAGAACCTTCGCCTCCTCGGTCAATAAACCTTGGTTGGTTGGGGGTGATTTCAACACTATTATCGCTTCCTAGGAAAGAAGGGGAGGTTACTCTCCTAACATGCACTCCATGGAAGATTTTCTAATATGATTCTCGGCCTGTGATTGATATTGGTTTTCTAGCTATATGTGGCAAATCTTGACTCGACGTGGCTTGATAGGACCCTCTTTAATTCCTTTGGATCAATCAATGGTCCCTCACTTCTATTGAGCATTTGAGCAGAACTTTGTCTGACCATGCTCTGCTATTGATCTCCATGAAAACTCCTTCCTTTTCTATATCCTCCCCCACACCTTTTAGATTCCAAAATATGTGGACCCAACATAGTGATTTCTTTGATGTTGTTTCCACTAATTGGATGGCCCCTATTCACCCGGACAATTTTGTTAAAGGCATGATTCGGCTTTAGCTTAAGCTTAAAAGATTAAAACAAAATCTAAATTGGTGGAGCAAACACCATTTTAAAAATCTTTTTGCCAATCTAAAAAATATGGAATAATTAGTTTGCTCCCTTGAAGATCTTTGTGTTAAGACCCTAGTAAGCTTGATGAGTTGAACAGCTAAAGATAACTTGATTAATTTTGAATATGGAAATTGGTGCAAAAGGCTGGTAGCAAACATATTATTAATGGTGACAGAAATACAAGGTATTTCCATGCTCTTTTCAAAAAAAGGAAAGCCTTAAACTCTATTCAAAAAGTCAAAAATATTAACGGTAGCTGGATCACTGATAATAATGAAATTAAAGATTCTATCATTCAAGATTTTCAAAATTTATTAAACAATAACCCTAACTTTGAACCCCTCTCCAACACTCACCTGATCCCCTCTATGATTACTAATGATGAAAACCATTTACTCACTTTGCGTCTTATGGAAACTAAGATTAGTAGTACTCTCAATAGCATGAACCGACTCATTGCTACAGTAGCTACGACTCATTTCTTTCAGAATTGTTAGCCAATTATTAAGTCTGACCTTATTGATGCTGTTGTTGATTTCTTTGATGGCAACTCTTTACCTAGATACTTTTCTAGCGCTTCCATTGTTCTCATCCCAAAACTAATAATCCGATACTTGGGAGATTTTAGACCTATCGACCTTTGCACCTTCTTTCAAAACTCATTGCTAAATTAATTAATAATAAAATAAGTCTACTCCTAAAATTATTTCTCCTAACCAAATTGGCTTTGTTAAAAGTAGAGCTATATCAATATCCTTCTAGCCCAAGAGTCGGTTCATGACCTTGATGTTCTTTTAGAGGTGGAAACATCCTCTTCAAACTGGACATCTCTAAAGCTTTTGATAACCTCTCTTGGGATTTCCTCTTTCAAATTTTCCATTTGTTTGTGTTTTCTGATAATTTCATCCGCCTCATCAAAAATTGTATTACCAATGTTTGGTTCTCTATTATCATGAATGGTGAGTCCCTTGGTTTCTTCACTTCGAGGCATGGCTTGAGACAAGGAGACCCCCTTTCACCCTCTATTTTTATTATTACTGTTGAATATCTTTCGAAGAGCCTGAATGATCTTACCTAAAAAAATCCTTCCATGTTTTTTAAACCTAAAGGTGGTCTTCCTGTCTCTCATCTTAGTTTTGTTGATGACTTTATAATCTTTTGCAATGCCTCTATTCGGCACATTAAAACTATTAAGAGCCTTCTAAATAAATTTTGGCCGGTCTCTTTCTCAATGAAGGAAAATGTTGTTTCATTCCTTCTTCTAAAATCCCTTCTAATAGGATCAATCAAATCTTGAGAATTACTAATTTTCAGCAACATCAACATCTCATTAATTATCTTGGGCCTCTGCTTTTTAAAGGTTAGAAAAGATCTCATCTTTTTAATGATCTAATCTAGAAAATCTCTAATAAAATTTCTATTTGGGAATTCCATTTACTCTCTTTCGGTGGTAGGCTCACTTTGATTAGAGCACTCTTAACTCCATGCCTTTATATCTCCTCCAAACCATTGTGCCGACCATTTCAATCATTAACAGAATTGAGCGCCTCATTAACAAATTTTTCTAGGGCTTTAATAACTCCTCTAAAAGAATGCACTAGACCTCTTGGTTTAAAAGTTGTGGCACCCTAGATGAAAGTAGCCTTGGATGTAAGCCAATCAAAGAAGCTATCACTACTTTTTCCTATAAGCTTTGGTGGAATTTTAGAGTAACAATGCACTCTAAATATTGCTGTAAAGCACCCCCTCATTTGTCCCTATAAAGGTGAGACTCTCCTATTGGAAAAGACTTTGTTCCATCAAATGGGATGTAATCCTTAATTTTTGGGGAATTAACTGGCTCCTCCTTCTTTTGGCAAGATAACTGAGGATGTGGGTCCATTGACTTACTTTCCACCCATTCCACTACCTCGCTTTAAAGTGAAATCTTCTAGTAATAATATGTGGAACATTAGTAAGCTTATTGATTATATTCCTTCCTTTCTCTTAAACAAGCTTACTACTATTCCTATCATTCCTACCAATCCGTGATCCTTTAAGCTCTCACATAATGGTGATTTCAACTTTAAAAATATTTGGATTCACATTAAAGAAACTCATGATTCTTCCAATGTGTTTCTCAAACTATGGAATAACACTATCCCTACTTCCTATTCTGTTCTTACTTGGCATATTTTGAAAAACTTCATCCCTGATTCCTTGGGGTAAAGGCTTTCAATTACCTTCAAAATGCCAATGCGCTACATTGAGAATGTCAACCATGTTTTTGTTAATGGGGCCATTCTAAACTTTGGATTTGGTATGATGACCTCTTTTGCATTGTCATTTTCAATGGCTCCTTAACTTTATATCAACTTCTTGAAGTTTATTTTGACAATACTAAACATAAATCATAATGCTATCATTTAAATGCATATGATGCAAAACATCATGGGATCCCTATGAATCACATGAGGATAATTGCTAGAATTAAAAACAAAATTTGAGACATGTTCAATGCCAATCTCATTAACTACAAACAATTCAAAGGTTGTAAATTTGTGGCAAATAAACTAGGTTTTAACGGATCAACCCCATGTAAAAAAATGACAAGATTGTCTATTGTAAAACCTCTTGATAATACTATTAAAATTAACACCGATGGCTCTCTCATAAAGGATCAGCCGTGGTGGCATTTTCAAAATCTTAATGGTAAACTCCTATGTTCTTTTGCTTACCCCCTTGTTTCTTGCTCCTCCATTGAGCTTATGGCGGTACAAAGCTCTCCGTGATTTGTTTTCAAAATGGTTGGCTCAATATTTGGATTGAGGTGGATGCCCTCCTGCTGATTGATCTTTTGACTTCTACCAAGATGAGCAACATTGAATTGTACTACCTTCTCAAGCAAACTTGAGGTCTCCTTACCCAACTTAGAATCACTCATGCATGGCATGGTAATGGTGCGATTACCTTGCCAATCTGATTGGATGGTATAAACTTCTTTGATCAACTAACTCTTCCTAAACACTTGCATGGCTTGGTTAATCTGACAATACCGGCTCATCTTAGAAACTAATCTAACCTCCTTGATGCCTCAATTCTGCTTTACATGATCACTTTTTATTCAGTGTTGTAGATTTCTTGGTATTTGCTGATGCTTCATCCGGATATCCCTTGGTGTTTTTATGTTGATTTTTGTGGCATGTGTTGTTGGTTTAATTGCATTAATTCTAATTGGGGCCTTCCTGTTCTGCTACTTTCAATGATAAGGTGTTGTTGTTCCTTTGGAATTTCGATGCATCATCCTTTTACTCCTGTCCATTTCTGTGACATCTATATTACTTACCCCAACCTTGATTGGGGTTTTACTCAATGCCGATAAAGTGTTCACTATTTTGCAGGGGAGATATATTATTTAATGCTTTATTTGTGTAATTTCTTGATTTAGGGATAGATTTCTATCCCTTTCCTAATTATATTATGGGATCCTTGCCTCAATGTTTAACTATTATACCTCTGTATATCTTTATAGCTATTTTAACTGATATTCATCTCCTTATTATGGTTGTTGCCTCTACTATGTTTTATATCCTTATCTCCACATGCTGTAAGGAGAGCTCTTGCACTAGCCTTGCATTTATAACTCCTTCTCTGCAAGATTGGAATTATCTCTAGACTTCCAATATTATTGATGCTATGGGATTAGCTACTATCATAATATTTTGTGTTTGGCTGTATATCAAAGATGACATTGCATTGAACCACTTAGTAATCTATGTTGTACCTATGTTACTTGCTGGTGTATCTTATGTTGGATGCAATATCTCTCCTGGTGTTTTAATTATCGCTTTTTGGTTGGTTTGTTGTATGCTTACCTCCTCTTCCTACCAGAAGAAAGACACAACATTTCTCTTATTATTATTAAGATCTCTTTGAAGGTTAACTTTATGGTTTTTGTTCTCCAAACTTTCCGCTTTGGGTCTGCCGATCACCATTTTTTCTTTAGCTTTGGCCCGATCATTTCCTCTATCTTTCTGGGACTTATCTTCTATATTGTCATCAGGAATGGAGGTGGCCAACTTGTTATTTTTTATCTTCTTGGATTACCCGGAACATTGAATCCCTTGTTCAACAAACTATTATTGTGGTTGTCTTTGTTGTTCAGGGTGGTGCTTTGCTTTGCTTTTGAGTTGCTTTGCTATTTGCGGCTACCCTCATTTTTCTATTTGAAATGCATTTTTGGCCAACTTGTCATATTTATTCTCTTGGATGTTCCTCACGGCTCATTGATTCCTTTGCCCAACTTGCTACTTTTGGGGTTGTCTTTCCTATTCTGCAGGGTCCTTTTGGAGTTGTTTTGCTGATTGGTTTGGCTAACCTCATTTCCCCTACCTGCCAGTCGAGAGACTATTTTTCTTATTTTTTGTTATCTCATTGCAGGTTTGGACTTTCTTATTGGGTTTTCAGTATGCTTTCCATGAGCTTGTGGGTTTAGCTCATTTCTTCGAAGGGTTTTTTGGTTATCTTAACCCCTTTGTCTCTATCCTCTACTTTGTTTTTATTGAGTTTTATATGATGGGTGCTTTAACTATTCTATTTTCTCCACTATTGGCTTTTGATTTTCGGTCCTTTATCCAACAAGTTATCTTTGTGATTGTTAGTTGTCTGTCTTTGATTTTGATTGCTTGTTTCCATTAGCTTCACTTGTTACTATTTTTTCCACTCTAGTCTTGGCCAAGCATTTTCCCTATCTATCTAGAAATTAACTTTTGTATTTTCTTTTTTGATTGGGTTGGTTTTTGGCCAACTTGCTACTATTTTATATCTTGGGGTTGGTCTGATCAATCTTTTGTCCGCTTCCTTCTTCTGGGTTGTCCACTGACATAGGTCATTTTGATGTCATTTATTTTACTATCCCTTGATTGGACTTCTTTAATGCTTTTAACGAGGATCCGGCCGCCACTGATTATCTTTACCTGAGGGACATTTCCGATCATCTTTTGAACACCTTCGCCATTCTACTTATCTACCTTCTAATGAGTTTTATATAGTAATTGTGTTATTGCTTATCTTGTTGGCCTTTGGATTTCGTCCTTTATCCAGAGTTGTTGGTTGTTGGTTCTTCCACATGTTATTGGATTTTGGGTTTTGCTAACATAAGTGGCGCAAACCTCATCGCTATTTTTCCCTCTTGGTTATGCTACATTTGTGCATCATTGATTATGCTTTTGCCTCTTGATTTTAAACTTTGCACTATTTAATCTCAATGGATGGATTTATAGCCAACTGGATATTACTATCATGTCATAACCGGATTATTGAGTTTAATGATAAGCAAGATGCTTCTATTGTGTTATCTCTGATTACCACTTATTTGAGTTGTTTGTGGTGGGGATCAACCCCTTACCTGATTCTTCATACTTGTTGTTGTACTCCCATTTCCTGTGGTTATTTGGGCTTGGGATATGCTGCTTCCCTTTATATTTGCTACTTTTTAATTTTTGAATCATGGAGGTTGTTAAGAGCTACATTAATTACATTCTTTTACTATTGACTGTACTAGATTATTGAGTATGATGATAAGCAAGTTGATCCTGTGGTGTTATCTCTGATTGTCTCTTATTGGAGCTATTTGTGGTGGGGAGATGCCCTTTACCTATCTCTTCTTATCTGTTGTTGTATTCCCATTTCCTATGGTAATTTGGGATTGGGGTTTGTTGTTTCCCTTTATTTTCTTAATTCTAAAATAAGGAGGTTGTTAAGAGCTGCATTACTTACATTCTTTGGTTATCCTTTTCTGGGAAATAACCCTCAATTGCTTACTGGACTATTTACCAAGACTGTATATTTATTATTGTCCTTTAAGCTTGGAATGGGGTTAATTCCATGCTCTTGTCTTTTCCTGGCTAGTTTGTAGTAGAATTTCTGCTGTTTCCCTCTGGTGACTCTTCTTGCTGGTTCATTAATCCTTTAAATCTGGTTAAAAAGCTGGATGACTTGACATTGATGGCTCTCTTTCATTTGAGTTGGGATTATCATGCCATGGAGCCTAATATGATGACATATAATTTACATGTGATCCCCCACTTTTTCTTTTTGTCGCTCTTTCTTCTACTCAGATACGGCTTTGTATGTTTGTATTATGGCTCAACAGATCTTCATCAAATGGCGATAGGTTTGTTGATGGTCGTGATGATTTCACTCATTTGGTAGTAGCTCTTGTGATGTAACCCTTCAAAGTTTGATGCTCATATTTGCATTCTGCCAACGTGACTAAGCTTGAGCCACCTCTATCACACCTCTTTATTATTACCATCTTTAATTGCCCAGTTACCACTTTCTCTCAGATTTTAACTGCTCTAACTTCTTCAGATAAATCTAGCGTGCTTTTCCTTTTTCTCTTGTAATCCATTTTTGTGGTAATAAATTCCCTATATTTCCAAAAAAAAATAAATAAATAAAAATTAAAATTAAAATAAAATAAAAAAAAATAAAAAAAATAAAAATAAAAAAATAAAACCAAAACCTAGACCCTAAACCATAAACTCTAACCCTGAACCCTACACCTAAACCTAAACCTAAACTAAATAAAATAAAATAAACTAAAAGTAAACCTAAACCTCAAAAAAATTAAACCTAAAATAAACCTAAAATAAAATCTAAAGCTAATCCTAAAAACAAAATAAAAAAATAAACCAAAACCTAAAAAATAAAATAAAAATAAAACTAAACTAAAAAAAACTAAACCTAAGCCTAAACCTAAAAGGTAAACTAAAATTAAAAAGCCTGAACTAAAATAAATATACCTAAAATGAAATAAACTAAATTAAATAAAAATAAAAATAAACCTAAAACAAAATGAAAAATAAAATAAACTAAATAAACCTAAACCTATGAGTTTACTTAATTTAAAAATTAAAAAAAAATTAACAAAAATTCTAATGCTATACCCTAAACCTTAAAACTATCCCTAAACCCTAAAGTTTGAACCCTAAACGTTCAACCCTAAACCCTAAAACCCTAAACCCTAAAACATAAACCCTAAATCCTAAATCCTAAACCCTAAAATGCTAAACCCTAAACCCTAAACCCCAAACTGAAAACCCTAAACCTAAACCCTAAACCATCAATCATAGACCCTAAAAACTTAAAAACCTAAACCTAAACTAAATAAAACCTAAACCTAAATAAAATAATAAAATAATAAAATAAAAACCTAAACTAGAACATAAACCTAAACGTAAGCTTAAAATAAAATAAAATAAAAAATAAAAACTAAAGTCACATAAAATAAATAAAAACTTAAACTAAACTAAAAAAAATGAAATAAACCTTAAAATAAAAAAACCTAAATAAACTAAAAACTAAATATAAAATAAAAATAAAATAAACCTAAAATAAAATAAAATAAACTAAATAAAACCCTAAATTGAAAAAATAAACCTAAACCTAAGCAAAATAAAATAAAGTAAACCTATACCTAAACTAAAATAAACTAAAGTAAAATAAATAAAATCTAAACCTAAACCTAAAACCCCAAACTAAATAAAAAATAAAATATACTAAAATAAACTAAAATAAATAAATAAAACCAAAAATAAACTTAATGAAAAGCTAAAACCTAAACCTAAAATAAAATATAAAATAAAAATAAACTAAACTAAAAAATAATAAACATAAAGTAAACATAAAAAAAAGAAAAAAATAAACTAAAATAAAATCTAAACAAAAAAAATAAACTAAAATAAAACCTAAACTAATAAATAAAAATAAACTAAACTAAATAAAATAAAATAAAAAATAAAATAAATAAACTAAATATAAAAAAAAAATATAAACCTTAAAACCTAAAACCTTAAAAAACCTAAACCTAAACTAAAAAAACTAAACCTAAAATTTTAAAACTAAACCTAAACCCTAACCTTAAAACCTAAACCTTAAACTACTAACTTAAACCCTAAACTTAAATATAAACTTTAAACCTTTAAAACCCTAAACTTTAAACTCCTAAATCTATCCTTTAACCTTAAACATCCTAAACTCCTAAATTCAAACACTAAACCTACTAAACTCCTTTAAACCTTAAACCCTAAACCCTAAACCCTAAACTAAAACCTAAACCCTAAACCCTAAACTAAAAACCCTAAACACTAAACCCTAAACCCTAAAGCCTAAACACTAAGAACCCTAAACTCTAAACCCTAAACCCTAATCCTTAAAACCCTAATCGCTAAACCCTAAACCTTAAAACCTAAACCCTAAACCCTAAACCCTAAACACTAAACATAAAAAAACCATAAACCTAAAAGCTAAAAACCTAATCCTAAACTAAATAAAACCTAAATATAAAATAAAAAAAGAAATCTAAACAAAAATAAAATAAAATAAAAACATAAACTCAAACTTAAAACTAAACCTAAGCTTAAACCTAAACCTAAAAAGAAAATAAAATTAAAATTTAAAAATAAAGTAAAATTAATTAAATAATAACCTTAACTAAATTAAAAAATAAAAAACATAAATAAAATAAAAACTAAACCTAAAATAACATAAAATAAAAACTAAATAAAAACTAAACCTAAACAATAAATCTATAAATAAATAAAAAATAAAAACTAAACCCTAAACTAAAAAAAAACCTAAACCTAAAATAAAAATAAAATAAACCTAACCTAAACTAAAATAAACTAAATTAAAATAAATAAAACCTAAACCAAAACCTAAAATAAACTAAACCTAAACCTAAACTTAAAAATTAAAATAATAATAAAACAAAACTAAAAAATAAACCTAAACCTAAACCTAAACATAAAAAATAAACTAAAATATAAAACCTAAATTAAAATAAATAAATCTAAGAAAAATAAAATAAACTAAATAAAAAAAAAATAAAGCTAAATAAAAAAATAAAAAAAACTAAAATAAATAAAAAATAAACTAATTAAACCTAAACCTACAAGTTTACTTAATTTAAAATTTTAAAAATTTAAAAATAATTAAAAAAAATTAAAACATAAACCCTAACCCTAAACCCTAAACTCTAAACCCTAAACCCTAAACCCTAAACCCTAAAACCTACAACCCTAAATCCTAAACCCTTAACCCTAAAACCTAAAACCTAAACCTAAACTAAATAAAACTAAAAAATAAATAAATAAAAAACCTAAATGTAAAAAAAAAATAAAAAAAATAAAATAAAAACCTTAATTAAAACCTAAACCTAAAGCTAAAAATAAAATAAAATAATAAAATAAAAACTAAAAAAAATAAAATAATCAAAAACCTAAACTAAACTAAAAAATAAAATAAACCTAAAAATAAAATACTTAAATAAAATAATAATTAAATGTAAAATTAAAATAAAATAAAATAAAAACTAAATAAAAACCTAAACCTAAAAGATAAACCTAAAAATAAATAAAAAATAAAACTTAAACCCAAACTAAAAAATAAACCAATACCTAAACTAAAATAAATAAAACCTAAACCTAAACCAAAAATAAACTAAACCTAAACCTAAAACTAAATAAAATAAAATAAACAAAAAATAAACTTATACCTAAACTAAAAAGTAATACCTAAAATAAACCTAAAATCAAACCTAAAACCAGAACCTAAAAAAATTAAAAAAAACCTTAAACCTAAAAAATAAAATTAAAATAAAACTAAACTAAAAAACCAACATAAACCTAAACCTAAACCAAAAAAATAAACTAAAATAAAAAAGATAAAATAAATAAACTAAACTAAATAAAAATAAAAAATAAAATAAACTTAAATTATTAAAAAATAAACTAAATAAACCTAAACTTATCAATTAATTTAAAAGGAAAAAAACCCTAAAACCTAAACCCTAAACCCTAAGCCTTAAATCCTAAATGCTAAACCCTAAACCCTAATCCTATAACCCTATAGCTACAACCTTAAACCCGAAACCCTAAACGCTAAACCCTAAAAAACTTTATACCCTAACCCTTAAACTTTAAACTAACCCTAAACCCTAACCTAAACCTTAACCCTAAACCCTAAACCTTAAACCCTAAACTAACCCTAACCCTAAACCTTAAAGCAAAAACCCTAAAAACCATAAACCTTAAAGCCTAAACCCTAAACCTTAACATCTAAACCCTAAACTAACCCTCAACCCTATGCTAACCCTAAATCCTAAACCCCAAACCCTAAAAACCCTAAAGCCTAAAGCATAAACACTAAACCCTAAACCCTAAACCCTAAGCATAAACCCTAAACCATAAAATCCTAAACCCAAAACCCTAAACTAAACCCTAAACCCTAAAACCCTAAAAACCTAAACCTAAACCCTAAACAATAAAAACCTAAAAACTTAAACCTAAACTAAATAAAACTTAAAAAGAAAATAAATAAAAAACCTAAACCTAAATAAAATAATAAAATAAAAGCCTAAACTAAAACCTAAACCTAAATGTAAAAATAAAATAAAATAAAATAAATAATAACCTAAACTAAACTAAAAATTAAATAAATCTAAGAATAAAAAACCTATATATAAGAAAAATAAAATGTAAAATAAAAATAAAATAAACCTTAAATAAAATAAAATAAAAATTGAATAAAAATCCAAACCTTAAAAATAAACCTAAAAATAAAACCTAAACCCTAAACTAAAAAAAAACCTAAACCTAAAATAAAAACAAAATAAACAAAATAAAAAAAACTAAACCTAAAATAAAAAAAACTAATCAAAAATAAATATAACCTAAACCTAAAGTAAACTATACCTAAACCTAAACCTAAACTAAATAAAATAAAATAAACTAAAAATAAACCTAAACCTAGACTAAAAAATAAAACCAAAAATAAAAACCTAAAACATAAACATAAATTAATAATATAAAAACCTAAACCTAAAAATAAAAAATAAAAAATAAACCTAAAAAATAAAATAAAAATAAAACTCAAGTAAAAATAAACTTAAACCTAAACTTAAACCTAAAAATGAAACTAAAATAAAATAAATTAACCTAAAATAAATAAATTAAATTAAAAAGAATAAAAATAAACATAAATAAATATAAAAAATAAAATAAACTAAAAAAATATAAAATAAACTAAATAAACATAAAACTATTGGTTTACTTAATTTAAAAAATTCCCCTAAACCCTAAGCTTACCCTAAACAATAAACCATATACCCTATACCCTAAAAACCCTAAACTCAAAAGCCTAAACACTAAAACCTAAGCCCTAAACCCTAAACCCTAACCCTAAACCATAAACCCTAAACCCTAAAACCCTAAAGCCCAAACCCTAAACCTTAAACCCTAAACCCTAAAACCAAAAAAAAAAAAAAATAAATCGAATCTAAATAAAACATAGAAATAAAATAAATTAAAAAAACTAAACCTAAATAAAATAAAATAAAAACCTAAACCTAAACTTAAAAATAAAATAAAATAAACTAATAAAAATAAACTAAAATAAGATAAATAAAATCCTAAATTAAACTAAAAAATAAAATAGACCTAAGAATAAAAAACCTAAACAAAATAAGAATGAAACGTAAAATAAAAATAATATAAACCAAAAATAAAGCTAAAATAAAAACCAAATAAAAATCTAAACTTAAAAAATAAATAAAAATTAAAACCTAAACCTTAAACTAAAAAAAACTTAAACTTAAAATGAAATAAAATAAAATAAACTTTAACCTAAACTAAAATAAACTAAACTAAAATAAATAAAACATAAACCTAAACCAAAAGTAAACTAAACCTAAACCTTAACCTAAACTAATAAAATAAAATAAACTAAAATTAAGTTAAACCTAAACTAAAAAATAAAACCTAAAAATGAACCTAAAATAAAAACTTAAAACCTAAACCTAAACCTAAAAATAAAAACTAAAACCTAAACCTAAAAAATAAAACAAAAATAAAACTCAACTAAAAAATAAACCTAAACCTAAACTTAAACCTACAAAATAAACTAAAATAAAAAAAATTAAGCTAAAATAAATAAATATAAAATAAATAAACTAAAGTAAATATAAATTAAAAATAAACATGACTAAAAATAAAAAGTAAAATAAACTAAATTAACCTAAACCTACTAATGTACTTAATTTAAAAAAAGCCCTAACCCTAAGCTAAGCTTAAGCCCTAAACACTAAACCCTAAACTCTAAACACAAAACCCTAAACCCTAAGCCCAAAACCCCAACCCTAAACTCTAAACCCTAAAGCCCTAAACCCTAAAATCGTAAACCTTGAAACCTTAAACCCTAAACCCCAAACCTAAAAACCTAAATACAAAAACCTAAAAATAAATTATATAAAAATACATAAACCAAAATAAAATAAAATAATAAAATAAATAATAACCTAAACTAAAACCTAAATCTAAAGCTAAAAATAAAATAAAATAAACTAAAATAAAATTAAAAAAATCCTAAACTAAATTAAAAAATAAAATAAACCTATGAATAAAAAACCTAAATAAAAAAAACTAAACGTAAAATAAAAATATAATAAACATAAAATAAACCTATAATAAACCTATAATAAAATAAAATAAGGCCTAAATAAAAACCTAAACCTAAAAAGTAAATAAAAAATAAAACCTAAATCCTAAACAAAAAATAAAAATAAAAAACATAAACCTAAAATAAAAATTAAATAAATAAAATAAAATAAACCTAAACCTAAACTAAAATAAACTAAAATAAAATAAATAAAACCTAAACCTAAACCTAAGGTAAACTAAACCTAAACATAAACCTAAACTAAATAAAATAAAGTAAATTAAAAATAAACTTACAGATAAGCTAAAAAAAACAAAACCTAAACCTAAAATAATAAAATGAAAACCTAAACCTAAACCTAAAAATAAAAAATAAAACCTAATCCTAAAAAATAAAATAGAAATAAAACTCAACTAAAAAATAAACCTAAGCCTAAACCTAAACCTAAAAATAAACTATAATAAAAAACCTATACTAAAATAAATAAGCCTAAAATAAATAAACTAAAGTAGACATAAATAAAAAGTAAACATAAATAAAATAAACTAAAATAATCTAAAATAAAAAAAATAAACTAAATAAACCTAAACCTACAGGTTTACTTAATTTTAAGCAAGAACCCTAAACCTAAACTAAGCCAAACTCCAAACCCTAAACCCTAAACCTAAACCTAAGCCTAAACCCTAAACCCTAAAATGTTAAACCCTAAAACCCTAAACCCTTAACCCTAAACCCTAAAAACCTAAAAACCTAAAAATTTAAACCTAAACTAAATAAAACCTAAATAAAATATATAGAAAAAACCTAAACCTAAATAAAATAAAAAGATAAAATAAAATAAAAACTTAAACTAAAACCTAAACCTAAACCTAAAAATCATATAATAAAAATAAACTAAAATAAAATAAATAATATCCTAAACTAAATTAAAAAATAAAATAAACCAAATAATAAGAAAGCTATATAAAATAAAAACTAAATGTAAAATAAAAATAAAATAAACCTAAAATAAACCTAAAATAAAATAAAATAAAAACTAAATAATAACCTAAACCTAAAAAATAAAACCTAATCCTAAAATAAAAATAAAATAAACTAAACCTAAACTAGAATAAACTAAACTAAAATATATAAAAACCTAAACCTAAACCTAAAAAACTAAAACAAAAAACCTAAACTAAATATAATAAAATGAGCTTAAAATAACCCTAAACTTAAACTAAAAAATAAATCTTGAAAATAAACCAAAAAAATAAAAATCTAAAACCTAAACCTAAAAACATAAAATATAAAACTAAACCTAAACCTAAAAATAAAAAATAACCTAAACCAAAACCTAAACCTAAAAATAAACTAAAATAAAAACCTAAACTAAAAAAAATAAACCTAAAATAAATAAACTAAAATAAATAAAAATAAAAAATAAACATAAATAAAAATAAAAAATAATATAAACTAAAATAAATAAAATAAAACTTTATACTTATTGATGAAATCAAAAAAATGTTGAATAATTTGTTCTCTATTTAAAACCAAAACCAAAATCATAAACTAAAACTTGTACCCTAAACCTAAAACCTAAACCATAAACCCTAAACACCAAAACCCTAAACCCTAAACCCTAAAACCCTAAACACTAAATGCTACACCCGAAAACCTAAACCCTAAACCCTAAACCTTAAAGCCAAAAAGAAAATCGTAAACCCTAAACCCTAAACCAACCCTAAACCCTAAAAAGTTAGAAATCTAAACCTAAACTAAATATAATGAAAAAATAAAATAAATGAAAAAACTCAAACAAAAATAATATAATAAAATAAAAACATAAGCTAAAATTTAAACCAAAACAATAAATAAAATAAAATAATTAAAATAAAACAAAACCTAAAATAAAAAAAACAAAACCTAAACTAAACTAAAAAAATAAAAAAACATAAATAAAATAAAAACTTAACCTAAAAAAATAAAATAAACCAAAAATAAAAACTTAATAAAAACATAAACCTAAAAAATAAACCTAAAAATAAAACTTAAAAATAATAAAAAAATAAAACCTAAACCCTAAATTAAAAAAAACATAAACCTTAAATAAACATAATAAAATAAATCTAAACCTAAACTAAAATAAACTAAACTAAATTTTAAAATAACTAAATCGAAATAAAAAATAAACTAAACTTAAACCTAAACCTAGACTTAATAAAATAAAATAAACTAAAAATAAACCTAAACCTAAACTAAAAAATAAAACCTAAAAATAAAACTAAAATAAAAACCTAAAACTTAAACTTAAAAAATTAAAATAAAAATCTAAACCTAAACCTAAAAAATGAAATAAAAATAAAACTCTAATAAAAAATTATACCTAAACCTAACAATAAATTAAAATAAAAAACCTAAACTAAAATAAATAAACCTAAAAAAATAAAGTAACCTAAATAAAAATAAAAAATAAACCTAAATAAAAATAAAAAATAAAATAAACTAAATAAAACAAAATAAACTAAATTGAAACTTACTGGTTTACTTAAAATTTTTTTTAAAACCTTAAACCGTAAACCCTAAATCCTAAACCCTAAACCCTAAAATAACCATAAACCCTAAAACTTCAACCTAAAACCCTAAACTCTAAACACAAAACCCTAAACCCTAAACCCTAAACACTAAACCCTAACCATTACCCTAAACCTGAAACCCTAAAACCCTAAACCCTAAAACCCCTAAAGCTTAAAGTCTAAACCCTAAACCCAAAACCATAAACCTTAAAAACCTTAAACCCAAAAGCCTAAGAACTAAAATAAACTAAAACTAACCAAACTAAAACTATAAACCTAAAACTAAACCCAAATTTAAACCTTAAACTTAAACCTAAACTAACCTAAACCCTAAACCTTAAACTTACAACCCTAAACCCTAAACCCTAAACCCTAAACCCTCTAAACCCTAAAAAACATATACCCTAAACCCTAAACCATTAACCCAAACCCAAAACCCTAAGCCCTAAACCTAAACCCTTAAACCCTAAACCTTAACCTTAATCGTAAACCCTAAACCATAAACACTAATACCAAAAACCTTAAACCCTAAACTAAACTAAACCCTAAACCCTAAAAACCTAAAAACATAAACCTAAATAAAAGAAGAAATTAAAATAAAATAAAAACCTAAACCTAAAACTAAAAAAAACTAAAATAAAATAAATAAAAACCTAAACTTTATTATAAAAGATAATCAATTTAGGAATAAAAAACATAAATAAAATAAAAACTAAACATAAATTCAAAATAAATAAAACTAAAATAAAATAAAATAAAAACTAAATAAAAACTTAAACCTCAGAATTAAACAAAAAAGTAAAATGTAAAAATAAATTAAAAATAAAACCTAAAGCCTAAACTAAAAAAACATAAACCTAAAATAAAAACAAAATAAACCTAAACCTAAATTAAAATAAACTAAACTAAAATAAATAAAACCTAAACCTAGACCTAAAATAAATTAAACTTAAACCTAAACAGAAACCTAAACTAAATAAAATAAAACACACTAAAAATAAAACTAAACCTAAACTAAAAAATAAATTCTAAAAATAAACCTAAAATAAAATCCTAAAACCTAAACCAAGAAAATAATAAATTAAAACCCTGAACCTAAACCTAAAAATGAAAAAATAAAACATAAATCTAAAAAATAAACTAAAATAAAAAACTTAAATAAAAATAAAAAAACTAAATTAAATAAAAAAACCTAAATAAAAATATAAAATAAAATAAACTAAAATAAATAAAAATAAACTAAATAAATTATAAAAACTTAAACCTACTAGTTTACTTAATATATATTTTAAAAAAACTCTAAACCCTAAACCCTAAAACTATCAGTAAACTCTAAACCTTAAACCTACAATCCTAAACCCTAAACCTAAACCCTAAACCAAAAACCCTAAACCTAAACCCAAACCTTAAAAATAAACCCTAAACCCTAAAACACCTAAACCCTAAATCCTAAACCCTAAACCCTACACCCTAAAAGCCCTAAATCCAAAAGCCTAAACATGAAACCCTAAACCCTAAACCTTAAAACTCTAAACCACTAAACCCTAAAGCAAAAACCCAAAACCCTAAACCTTAATCCCTAAACCCTAAACACTAAAACCAAAACCCAAAATCCTAAACCCTAATCCTAAACCCTTAAAACCTAAAAACCTAAACTTAAGCTACATAAAACCTAAAAATAAAATAAATAAAAAACCTAAACTTGAATAAAAGAAAAAAATAAAATAAAATAAAAACCTAAACTTAAACCTAAAAAAAACTAAAATAAAATAAATAAAAATATAAATTAAATTAAAAAATAAATAAACCTATGAATAAAAAATCTAAATAAAATAAAAACTAAATGTAGAATAAGAATAAATAAACCTAAAATAAAAAAAATAAAAGCTAAATAAAAACCTAAACTACAAATATATACCTAGAAGTAAAACATAAAATAAATAAAAAGTAAAACCAATTGAAAAAAAAACCCTAAACCTAAAATAAAAGTAAAATAAACCTAAACCTAAACTAAATAAACAAAACTAAAAAAAATAAAACCTAAAATAAACCAAACCTAAACGTAAACCTAAACTTAATAAAATAAAATAAAATAAAAATAAACCTAAACCTAATTAAATAATAAAACTTAAAAATAAACCTAAAATAAAAAAAACTAAAACCTAAACCTAAACTTAAAAATAAAAAGTAAAACCTAAAACTATATAATAAAATTAAAAAAACCTCTACTAAAATATAAACCTAAACCTAAGAAATAAACTAAAATAAAAAACCTAAACTAAAATAAATAAACCTAAAATCCATAAACTAAATTAAATAAAAACATAGACATAAATAAAATAAAAATAAAAAATAAATAAAAAAATAATCTAAACAAACTTAAATCTACTTGTTTACTTAATTTTAAAAAAATTGTAAATCCTAAATCCTAATCCATAAACACAAAAAACCCTAAAGCCTAAAGCCTAAACACTAAACCCTAAAATAAACTCTAAACACTAAACAATAAACCCAATAAACCAAAAAACCTACACCTAAACTAAATAAAACCTAAAAATAAAATAAATAAAAAAGCTTAAACTACAACAACAACAACAACAACAACAAGCCTTAATCCCACTAGGTGGGTCCTACATGAATCCTTCGCTCCATTGTGTCCTATTATGTGTCAAATTCTCATCTAATTCAAGTATACTAAGATCATTATTTATACATCTTAACCAAGTCTTTTAGGTCTACCTCTACCTTTCTTAACATAAGGCAAATCTAATGCATCTACTCTCCTAATCTCATCTGACACGCTATGTGGCCAAACCATCTAAACTCTCCTAATCTTATCTACCACTGAGCTACTCCAACTTTTCCTAACATACTATTTTGCATTCTATCTTTAAGAGTAAAGCCACTCATCCACCTAAGCATCCTCATCTAAATACTTAACTTAGTCTTTTCTTTATTGGCCAACATTCTCGCACTATAAGTCATTGTGTCTTATCACCATCTTATAAAATTTTCCTTAAGTTTAAGTGGAACTTTTCTATCACATAATATTCCTCCACTTCAACCATCCAACTTGAATTCTACTAATAACATCTCCATCTATTTCACCATCATTTTGGACAATAGAGCCTAAATATAAAATCGCTCTTATTAATGACTTGATCACCTAAAGCCACAACACTATCACTAAAACTTCTACAACTAAAATTACACTCCATATATTCGCTTAGATCTACTTAAACTAAAACCTTTAGACTAAAGTTGACCTCCATAATTCAAGAAAACTCTCTAGTCTTATCAACAAGAAGAATGTCAAAAAGCATACACCAAGGTACATCTTCTTGTAAATGCCTAAGAACATCCATAACTAAAGTAAAAGATAAGGGCTTAATGTTGATCCTTGATGTAATCCAACCAAATAGGAAAATATTTTGTCAATCCTCCTTGTGTTTGGACACAAGTAACTAGTATACATATCCTTAATGACTTCAATATAACCAATATTAACTCTTTTCGCTCTAGAACTCTCCAAAGAACATCTCTTGAGACTTTATCATAAGCTTTCTAAATCAATAAATATCATATGTAGATCCTTCTTACTTTCTATGCTTCTATCAACCCTCTTAACAAATGTATAGCATCCATAGTAGAGATCTACCATGAAACCAAACCGATTGTCGAAACTTCTAAATCAAAAACCTATGCTCAATTACTCTCCATAATTTTAATGTATGGCACATTAACTTAATTCCTCTATAATTTGCACACTTGTGCATCACCTTATTCTTAAATATAGAACCAATAGACTCTTTCTCCACTCATCCGCATCTTTTAGTCTTTAAAATAATATTAAAAAAGATTTGTAAGCCAAGAAATTCCTTGATCTCCTAAACATTTCCACACATCTATTGGAATATTATCCGTCCTACACTTTTCCACATTTCATTTTCTTTAAAGCTTCACTAACTTCGATTTACTAATACAAATAGAAATGAAATTCTCTATTATTTAGGTATTATGCTAAAATCAATCATTTCAAATCCTTCATTGAAAAGTTTATCAAAATATCTCTTCCACCTATTTTCAATATCTTTTTCTAAGAAAAGCACTTTATTATTTTCATCCTTAATACCCCGCACTTGAATTATGTCTTTACTTCTCCTATCTCTTTGCTTGGCTAACTTATACATACATCTTTCACCTTCTTTGGTATCTAATCTATTGTATAAATCACTAAAAGCTAAATTTTTTGCAACATATATTGCTTTCTTAGAATCTCTACGCCACTTTATATCTTTCCCAATAATTGTTACATCTAAACCAAGTTTTATAACAATGCTTTATTTTTTTATCTTTTCTTGCACACTCTGACTCCACCACCAACTATTCTTATTAAAAGAAGCTTTTCCTTTTGATTCTCCTAGCACATCTTTAGCAACATGCTTAATTTCACTTGATATTTTTTCCCACATAACGTTAGCATCTTTATGAACACCCCAAATTCTAATATCTTGTAGCTTGCTCTTAAAATATTTTTATTTGTGTTCTAAGTGTCCCCATCTAATCTAGGACAATAAGTTAGTATTTTTTTCTTACAACCTTTCATCTTAAAATCTAAAACTAATAGTCGATGTTGGGTACTTAAAATTTCACTTGGTATGACCTACAATCTTTACAATTTAAACGATCTATTTTTCTTATAAAATAATCAACTGTTTTTACTAGATCCATTTTATAAGTAATAATATGTTCATCTCTTTTCTTAAAAAAAAGTATTAGCAACTACAAAATCATAAGCTAAAGCAAAATCTAATATAGTCTTACCTTCTTCATTAGTAACTAAAACCATAACCACCATGAATACTTTTAAAATCTTCTACTACTCTACCAACATGTCCATTTAAATCTCCTCCAATAAATACTTTTCTTCAAGAGGTATCTGTATTAATCCCTCTAATCTTAAAATTCTTTTACACTTACCTCCAAGCCTACTTGAGGAGCATAGACACTTATAACATTGATAATCTTAGTATCAACAATAATCTTTAAAGCTATAATTCTATCTCCACATCTATTAATACTTATAACATTATCCTTAAACTTTTATCTATAATCACACCTACACCATTTCTAGTTCGACTTTACCTAATACCAAAGTTTAAAACCTAAACTATCAATCTCCTTGGCCTTTCACCAACCCATTTAGTTTCTTGAACACATAAAATATTTATCTTTCTATGAACCATAATATCTATTAATTCCATTAATTGTAAGAGTACCTATATTCCAAGATCCTAACCTAATTCTAGTTTCATGGACTAACTTCTGCCCGCATCCTAAAATAACCCTCTTATTTAACACTAAATACTACATTTTTCATCAGATTCCTAAAACTCCGCCTAAAAATAACACAATGATTTAAAAAAGCTTAAACCTAAATAAGATAAATAATCTAAATAAAATAAAAATTGAAACTAAAACTTATACCTAAACCTAAGCTAAAAAATAAAAAAATAAAAAATAAAAACTAAAATAAAATAAATAAAAACCTAAACTAAACTAAAAATAAAATAAACCTTAAAATAAAAAACCTAAATAAAATATAAACTAAACTTAAAATAAAAATTAAATAAAACTAAATTAAAAAAAAGCTAAATATACTAAATAAACTTGAACCTACTGGTTAAAAAAAAACTTAGACCCTAAACCCTAAACCCTAAACCTTAAACCCTAACCCTAACCTAAACCCTACACCCTAAAAAACCCTACACCCTAAAAACCCTAAAACCTAAACCCTATAACTTAACCCTAAACCCTAAACCCTAAAAGCATAAACCCTAAAACTCTAAACCCTAATCTCTAAACCCTGAACCCTAAACCCTAACCCTAAACCCTAAACCTTAAACCCCAGACTCTAAACCTAAACCTAAAGTAACTAAATAAATTAAATAATAAATCTAAACCCTAAAACCTAAAAACCTAAACCTAAACCCAAACCCTAAGAATGGGCAGAACCTTGATGACAAGAACATTGCCGTCACCAAGGCTCAATCTAGATCTGGCATTGGAGGCAAAGGTGGAGGCGGAGGTTATCATAGTGGTGCTGGGGGATCTGGAGGTGTTGGTGGATATGGAAGTGGTGGTCGGAGTAGTGGTGATTATGGAGGTGGGAGGAGCAACGGAGGTTACAACCGTGGTGGTGGCAGATGGAGAGATCGGGGATATAATGGTTGATCCTACTACTCGAGAGGGCGGGGTTGTTTAGATTAGAACTAGAGAAATTGAAAAATGGCCGATCCAATTTACTGCTTATGGAACTATGTCTTTATATTAGAGACATTTCTAGTTATCAAGCATTTTGATTTGCTCAGATGCTCATTTATATATGTCACCTCTAGAACTTGGTGTTACTTGGTTGATGAAATCACAAAGAAAAAATGTTGAATATGAATTTGTTCTCTATTAAAAAAAACCAAAATTCTAAATGCTAAACTAAAACCCGAACCCTAAACCAAAAATATAAACCCTAAACCCTAAACGCTTAAAATAAAAAAATAATAATAAAGAAAACCTAACCTTAAACCCTAAACCATAAACCCTAACACTAACCTTAAACCTTAAACCCTAAACCCTAAACCTAAACCCTAAACCTATAACCTAAACTCCAAACCTTAAACCCTATAAACCTTAAACCCTAAACCCTAAACACTAAAACCCTAAAACCCTAAACCCTAAACCCTAAAACCTAAAACTTAAACCCTAAACCCTAAACCCTAAACCCTAATCCCTAAAGAGCTAAAATACTAAACTAAACTGAATAAAACCTAAAAATAAAATAGATAAATAAACTTAAACCAAAATAAAATAAAATAAAATAAAAACATAAGCTAAAACATAAACCTAAACCTAAACCTAGATAAAAAAAATAAAATAAAAAATGAAAATTAAACTAAAATAAAATAAATAAAAGCCTAAAATAAACTAAAAAATAAAAAACCTAAATATAATAAAAACTAAACATAAAATAAAAATAAAAGAAACTTATAACAAAATAATATAAAAACTATATAAAAACCTAAACATAAAAAATAAACCAAAAAATAAAACCTAAAAATAAATAAAAAATAAAATCTAAACCCTAAGCTAAAAAAGAAAAACCTAAACCTAAAATAAAAATAAAATAAACCAATACCTAAACTAAAATAAATAAAACCTAAACTTAAACCTAAAATAAACTTAACCTAAACCTAAACCTAAGCTAAATAAAATAAAATAAACTAAAAATAAACTTAACCCTAAACTAAAAAATGAAACCTAAAAATAAACCTAAAATAAAACCCTAAACTTAGAAAAATATAATAAAAATTGAAACCTAAACCTAAAAATAAAAAATAAAACCTAAACCTTAAAACTAAAATAAAAATATAACTCAACAAAAAAATAAATCTAAACCTAAACCTAAACCTTACAAATAAATTAAAATAAAAAAATCTAACCTAAAATAAATAAACTAAACTTAATAAGAACAAAAAATAAACATAAATAAAAATAAAATATAAAATAAACTAAATAAACCTAAACCTTCCTTCTTAATTAATTTAAAAAAAAACTAAACCCTAAGCTTTAAGCAATTCCAAAACCCTAAACCCTAAACCCTAAACCCTAAAACCCATAAACCCTAAAGCCTAAAACCCTAAACCTTAAAACCTTAAACCCTAAACCCTAAACCCGAAAAACCTAAAAACCTAAACCTAAACTAAATAAAATTTAAAAATAAAATATTTAAAAAAATAAAAACCCAAATAAAATAATAAAATCAAATCAAATAAAAACCTAAACTAAAATGTAAACCTAAAATAAAAATAAAATGGAATAAGCTAATCAAAATAAACTAAAGTAAAATAAATAAAAACTTAAACTAAACTAAAAAAATAAAATAAACCTAAGAATAAATAACCTAAATAAAATAAAAAACTAAATGTAAATAAAAATAAAATAAACCTAAAATAAAATTAAATAAAAACTAAATAAAAACCTAAACCTAAAAAATAAACCTAGAAATAAAACCTAAATATAAATAAAAAACTAAACCTAAACTTTAAACTATAAAAAAAACTCTAAATCAAAAATAAAAATAAAATAATGAAAATAAAATAAAGCTAGACCTAAACTAAAATAAACTAAACTAAAATAAATAAAATCTAAACCTAAACTTAAAATAAACTAAACCTATGACTAAACCTAAAGATAAATAAAATAAAATAAATTAAAAATAAACCTAACCCTAAACTAAAAATAAAACCTAAAAATAAACCTAATATAAATACCTAAAACCTAAAACTAAAAAAATAAAATAAAAACCTAAACCTAAAACTAACAATTAAAAATAAAACCTAAACCTAAAAAATAAAATAATAATAAAACTCAATTAAAAAATAAACATAAACCTAAAACTCAACCAAAAAAGAAACTAAAATAAAAACCTAAACTAAAATAAATAAACCTAAAATAAAAAAACTAAAATAAAAATAAAAAATAAACTTAAATAAAAATTAAAAACTAAAGTAAACAAAAATAAATAAAAAATAAACTAAATATACTAAATAAACCTAAACCTACCGGCTTACTTAATTAAAAAAAAACATTAAACCCTAAATCTTAAACCCTAAACTGTAAACCCCAAACCCAAAACCCTAAACCTGTAACCCTAAACCCTAAACCCTAAACCCTAAAAAACCTTAAACCCTAAACCCTAAACCCTAACCCTAAACCCTAAAAACCTAAACCCTAAGCCCTAAACCTTAAACCCTAACTCTAAACCCTAAACCCTAAACCTAAACCAAAGTAACTAAATAAATTAAAAAATAAACCTAAACATTATAAACATAAACCTAAACTTTAAGAATGGTCAAAATTGTGATAGCAAGAACCCATCACCGTCAACTAGGCTCACTCTAGATTTAGCAATCGAGGTGAAGGTGTGGAGGTGGTACCATCAGTGTGGGGGATCCGAGGTGTGGATATGGAGGTGGTGGTCAGAGTAGTGGTGGTTATGGAGGCAGGAGCAGCGACGGAGGTTACAACCATGGTGGAAGAGGGTAAATAAGAGATATAATGGTGGATCCACTACTCGAGAGGTCATGGTACTTATGATGGGAACTGGAAAAACTACAAAATGGCTGATCCGATTTACTGCTTATGGAATTTTTTCTTTACAATAGAGACGGTTCTAGTTATCTAGGGTTATTAATTTGCTTTATATGTTCTCATTTTTGTTCAATTTCATCACTTGTATCTTTGAGAACTTTGTGTGTTACTTGGTTGATGAAATAAAAGAAGAAATGTTGAATCTGAATTTGTTCACTATTAAAAAATAAAAAATAAAAAAATTACAAAAAATAAAAAATAAAAAAACCCTAACCCTAAACCCTAAACCCTAACACTAACCTTAAACCATAAACCCTTAGCTAAACCTAAACCTGAACCATAAACCTAAAACCTAAACCTTAAACCCTAAACTTTAAACCCTAAAACCCCTAAACCCCAGACCCTAAACCCTTAACCCTAAAACCCTAAACCATAAATCCTAAACCCTAATCTAAACCCTAAACCTTAAACCCTAAACCCTAAACCTTCAACTATAAACACTAAACCCTAAACCCCAAACCCTAAAACCTAAAGCCTGAACCTTAAACTAACCCTAAACCCTAAACTCTAAAAAGCTAAAAACCTAAACCTAAAATAAATAAAACCTAAAAATAAAACAAACATAAAAACTTAAAATAAATTAAAATAATAAAATAAAATAAAATAAAAACTAAAATTGAAACCTAAATCTAAACCTAAAAAGAAAATAAAATAAAAAATAAAAACTAAACTAAAATAAAATAAATAAAACCTAAACTAAATTATAAAATAAAAAAAGTTAAATAAACAAATAACTAAACCTAAAATAAAAACTAAATAAAAACCTAAACCTAAACAATAAACCTCAAAATAAAATAAAAAAATAATAGAAAAATAAAAAATAAACCCTAAACTAAAAATGACCTAAACCTAAAATAACAATAAAATAAACCTAAACCTAGACTAAAATAAACTAAACTAAAATAAATAAAACCTAAACCAAAATAAAAAAAACCTAAACATAAAACTAAACTAAATAAAATAAATTAAAATAAAAATAAACCTAAACCTAAACTAAAAAATAAAATCTAAAATAAACTTAAAATAAAAACTTACAACCTAAACCTAAAAAAATGAAATAAAAACTTAAACCTAAACCTAAAAAAAAATAAAACCTAAACCTAAAAAGTAAAATAAAAGTAAAACTAAACTAAAAAATTAAACCTAAACCTAAACCTAAAATAAATAAAATAAAAACCTAAACTAAAATAAACAAACCTAAATTAAAATAAAAAATAAAATAAATAAAATAAATAAATTAAATAAATAAAATAAACTAAATAAACCTAAACCTACCAGTTTACTTAATTAAAAAAAAATCAATAAATAAAACCCTAACCCTAAACCCTAAAACTAACCTTAAACCCTAAACCTAAATCCTAATCCTACAACCCTAAACCCTAAACACTAAAACCCTGAACCCAAACCTTAAACGTTAAACCCTAAATGCTAAAACCTACAACCCTAAACTCTAAACCCTAAACCTTAAACCCTAAACCCCAAATCCTAAACCCTAAAAAACCCCAACACTAAAAAAAAACCTAAAATAAAATAAAAAATAAAAAAAATAAAAACCTAAACTAAAACCTAAACTGAAAAATAAAATAAAATAAAAAATAAAAAAACTAAATTAAAAAAAATAAAAACCTAAATTAAGCTAAAAAATTAAATAAAGCTAAAAATAAAAAACCTAAATAAAAAATAAAATCCAAACATAAAATAAATAAGAAAATCTAAAATAAAATAAAATAATAACAAAATATAAACCTAAACCTAAAAAATAAACATTAAAAATAAAACCTAAAAATACATAAAAAATAAAACCTAAACCCTAAACTAAGAAAAAACCTAAACCAAAAATAAACAAAATAATATAAACTTAAACCTAAACTAAAATAAACTAAACTAAAATAAATAAAACCTAAACCTAAACCTAAACTAAAAAAATTAAAATAAAAATAAATCAAACCTAAACTAAAAAATAAAACTTAAAATAAACCTAAAATGAAAACCTACAAATAAAATAAAAACCTAAACCTTAACCTAGAAATAAAAAATAAAACCTAAACCTAAGAAATAAAACAAAAATAAAACTAAACTAAAAAAACCTAAAACTAAATCTAAACCTAAAAAATAAACTAAAATAAAAACCTAAACTAAAATAAATAAACAATGCTAAATAAAAATAAAATAAATAAAATAAACTAAAATAAATAAAAAATAAACTAAATAAACTTAAACCTATCTGTTTTTTTTTTAAAAAAAAACCTTATGCGCTAAATCCTAAACCCTAAGCATACAACCATAAACCCTAACCCTAAACCCTAAACCTTAAACTCTAAAAGCATAAACCTTGAAACCCTAAACACTAAAAGAATATACCCTCAAACCCTAAACCCTAAACCCTAAACACTAAACTCTAAACCCTAAAATCCATAAACCCTAAAGCCTAAACACTAAACCATAAACCCTAAACCCTAAACCCTAACCCTAAACCCTAAACCTTAAAACCCTAAACCCTAAAACCCTAAACACAAAAACCCTAAATCCTAAACCCTATAAACCTAAAAACCTAAACCTAAACTTAATAAAACCTAAGAATAAAATAAATAGAAAAACCTAAACCAAAATAAAATAAAAATATAAAATAAAATAAAAACCTAAACATAAACTTAAAAAATAAAATAAATTATAAAAATAAAAAATAAACCTAAACCCTAAAATAATTAAAAACCTAAACTAAACTAAAAAGTAAAATAAACCTCAATATAAAAAACATAAATAAAATAAAAACTAAATGTAAAATAAAAAATAAACCTAAAATAAAAACTAAATAAAAAATTAAACCTAAAAATAAATAAAATATAAAACCTAAACCCTAAAATAAAAAAAAACCTCAAGCAAAAATAAAAATAAAAAACAAAATAAAAAAACCTAAACCTAAACTAAAATAAACTGAACTAAAATAAATAAAACCTAAACCTACTAAAAAAATTAAACAAACTAAAAGTAAACCCAAAGCTAAACTAAAAATAAAACCTAAAAATTAACCAAAAATAAAAACTTAAAACCTAAACATAAAAAAATAAAATAAAAATCTAAACCTAAAACAAAAAATAAAAATAAAAAAAATAAAACTCAACTAAAAAATAAACCAATACCTAAACCTAAACCTAAAAATAAGCTAAAATAAAAAACCTAAACTAAAACAAATAAATTAAACTAAATAAAAATAAAAAATAAACCTAAATAAAAATAAAATATAAACTAAATATACTAAATAAACATAAACCTACTTGTTTACTTAATTTAAAAATAAACCTTAAACCTTAAATCCTAAACTCTAAACCCTAAACCCCAAACCTAAAACTCTAAACCCTACAACTCAAAACCTTAAATCCTAAACTCTAAACCCTAAAAAACCCTAAACCCTAAACCCTAACTCAAAACCCTAAAACCCTAAACCTAAGCCCTAAACCCTAAACCATAACCCTAAACCCAAAACCCAAAACCCCAAACCCTAAACCTAAACCTAAAGTGACTAAATAACTTTTTTATAAAAACTTAAACCTAATAAACCTAAACCTAAACCTAAACCCTAAGAATTCCCAAAACCTTGACTGCAAGAACATCACCATCAAATAGGCTCAATCTAGATCTAGTGGTGGAGGCGAAGGTAGAGGTGGTGGTTTTCATAGTGGTGGTGGGGGATCTGGAGGTGTTGTTGGATTTGGAGGTGGTGGTCAGAGTATTGGTGGTTATGGTGGAAGGAGGAGATATGGAGGTTACAACCATGGTGGTGGAAGAGGGAGAGATCGGGGATATGATGGTGGATCCTATGACTGAGAGGTCAGGGTGGTTCTAATTGTAACTGGAGAAACTAAAGAAAGAGCGATCCGATCTACTGCTTACAGAACTATGTCCCTATAATAGAGATGGTTCTAATTTTCTAGGCTTTTTGATTTGCTCTATGCATGCTCATTTTTTATCTATGTCATCACTTATGTCTTAGAGAACTTAGTGTGTTACTTGGTTGACCAAATGAAAAAAAAAGAAATGTTGAATCTGAATTTGTTATCTAAACCCTAAACCCTAAACCAAAACATAAACCTAAAACATCATAAACCATAAACCCTAAAAATAAAAAAATAAAAAATAAAAAACCCTAAACCTTAACCCTAAACCCTCACACTAACCCTAAACCCTAAACCCTAAACCCTATACCCAGAACCTAAACCTTAAACCTAAAACCTAAACATTAAACCCTAAAATTTAAACCCTACACCCTAAACCCTAAACCCTTAAACCTAAAACCCTAAACCCTAAACCCTAAACCCTAAACCTTAAACCCTAAACCTCAAACCTTAAACCCTAAACCCTAAGGCTAACCCTAAACCCTAAACCCTAAAAGGCTAAAAACATAAACTAAAGCCTAAACCTAAACCTAAAGTTAAACATAAACCTAACAAAGAAAATTAAATAAAATATAAAAACTAAACTAAAATAAATAAATAAAACCTAACTAAACTAAAAAATAAAACCTAAATAAAAATAAACTTATAAAAAGTAAAATAAAGCTAAAAAATAAAATAAAACTAAATAAAAACCTAAACTTAAAAAATAAACCTATAAATAAATAAAAGATAAAACCTAAACCCTAAGTTAAAAAACTAAACCTAAAATAGAAAGAAAATAAACAAAAACCTAAACTAAAGTAAACTAAACTAAAATAAATAAAACCTAAACCTAAACCTAAAATAAACTAAACATAAACCTAAACCTAAACTAAATAAAATAAAATAGAATAAAATTAAACCTAAACCTAAACTAAAAAAAATAAAACCTAAAATAAACCTAAAATTAACATCTAAAACCTAAACCTGAAAAATAAAAAAAAAACCTAAACCTAAACCTAAAATTAAAAAATAAAACCAAAAACTAAAAAATAAAATAAAAATAAAACTAAACTAAGAAGAAAAACCCTAAACATAAACTTAAACCTAAAGAATAAACTAAAATAAAAAACCTAAACTAAAATAAATAAACCTAAAAGAAATAAACTAAACTAAATAAACATAAAAATAAACCTAAATAAAAATAAAAAATAAACTAAATATACCTAAACCTACTAGTTTACTTAACTTAAAAGGATAAAAAATAAAAATAAAAAATAAATACTAACTCTAAAGCCTAAACCATAAATCCTAATCCTACAACCCTAACCCCTACCATAAAACCCTAAACCCTAAACCTTAAACCCAAACCCTAAAACCCTAAACCCTAAAATCTAAAACCATATACCTTAATCCCTAAACTCCAAACCATAAACCATAAACTCTGAAAACTTAAAACCTAAACCTAAACTAAATAAAACATAAAAATAAAATAAAAAAATAAACTCAAACCTAAATAAAATAAAAAATAAAATAAAATAAATACCTAAACTAAAACTTAAACCTAAACCTAAGTCTAAACATAAACTTAAAAATAAAAAAACAAAAAAAACTAAAGTAAATTAAAATAAATAAAAACCTAAACTAAACTAAATAAATAAATAAAGCTAAAAATAAAAATCCTAAATAAAATAAATACCTAACATAAACTAAAAAAAAAATAAACCTAAACCTAAACTAAAGTAAGCTAAAATAAAATAAATAAAACCTCAATCTAAACCTTAAAATATATAAAAAAATAAGCAAAAAATAAACCTAAAGTAAGCTAAAAATAAAACCTAAAAATAAACCTAAAATAAAAACCTAAAACTAAAACCAAAAAAATAAAATAAAAACCTAAACTTAAACCTAAAAACAAAAAATAAAACCTAAACTTAAAAATAAAATAAAATAAAACTAAACTAAAAAAATAAACAAAAACCTAAACCTAAAAAATAAACTAAAATAAACTAAAATAAATAAACATAAAATAAATAATATAAATTAAATAAAAAATAAAAAGAAACCTAAATAAAAATATAAAATAAAATAAACTAAAATAAATGAGAAATAATCTAAATAAACTAAATAAACCTAAACCTACCCATTTACTTAATTTAATTTAAAAAAACCTAAATCCTAAATCTTAAACCTAAACCCTAAAACTAACCCTAAACCCTAAACCTACAACCCTAAACATACGACCCTTAACCCTAAACCCTAAACCCTAAACCCTAAACCCTAAAGTCAAAACCCTAAACTAACCCTAAACCCTAAACCCTAAACCCTGAAACCCTAAACCCTAAACTCTAAACCCTAAAATCTAAACCTTAAACCCTAAACCCTAAACCCTAAACCTAAACCCTAACCTAAACCCACCCCTCCTCATTCTCCCCTACAACACTCTGGCAATTTTATTTTCCCCTTCATCGATGCATTCCTGTCTTGCATTTTTGGTGGAACCTTCATCATTCTGGACTATTTTTTGGAGCCTTTTCAATCTCTGGTAGCTCGCCTGATGCATCCTTTCGGAATATGGCTGCGATGACCTCAAACCCAAAAATTACATCTCCCAATTTGGATGATCCAGCTAGGGCATCCAATTTTTTAGGGCTTCCTGAACCCAATGCCATTCATCCTATTAAATCCTTTAAGGATACCCTTATAAGAGTTCTACCTCTTTTGATAAGGTGAATTTTGATTCTTTTTGAGGTATTTCTGCGATCATGTGTTCAAATCTTGATGTAAAAAAGCTTGCAAAACCTTCTGAATTTATTTTGGTTGGAAAATTTTCTTTGCACCAGCCGAATTTGGACAAGATCTGATCCCTTTTCCATAACCTTAAACTTTTGGGTGCTTTCTCTATTGGCTTGATCGATATAAGACATATTCTGATTCAACTTATGAACTATTTGGATTACTCAAAAGTTTTCTCACATCGATCTTATTTTGTCTTTAACTGTCAATTACATTTGTTAAAGTGGTCTTCCCTTTTTGATATAAAGGAGGAATCTCCTATTATTCTTATGTATCCAGTTCTTCCAAATATGAGAATCCATTATGTTACCCACCTGGTTTTATTTGCTCTTGGGGCTCTTTTTAGTCGACTGCTCCAAATCGATCAGGCGACTACTGTGAGATCCCATACCTCTATTGCTCATATTTTTTTTGAACTTGACATATCAGAAAAACATCTTAAGGAGGTCTGGAATGAATCTAAAAAGTTTTGTTACGCACAAAAAGTCAAATTTGATAGTTTTTTTATTTTATATTCCCATTGCAAGATACACGGTCATGAAAATTTGAATTTGAATGATCCTATATCTAAATAGCTTTTGATAAAGTTAATAAACTATTTTTGTGCCTAAAAATAACTTAAATGTTGATATTAGGTCGAATTCTTTCGAATCATCTGATGTTCCTAAAATTGCTGATTCTTCTTTTCATTCCAACCATGACAAAGGTATTAATAATGTTGAAAAAGATGGTAACAACCTTTCTTCACAGGAAAATATGCATATTATGGCTAATTCCAAATTCAAAGAGGCTGAAAAAATGATGATTCACTCTCTAATGAGTCTATTCATGCTTCTTTGCAGACATTAATTGATGAGAATGAGGATTTAAATGATAACTTGAATGGTAACTTGAATGTGGATGAAATTCTTGAGCAAAACACTGATTCTGACATTGGTAATTATTCTTTGAATGGTATAATTTTTGCTCCTTCCCCTAATTCCAAGATTGATCTTCATTCTAATCCCACTTTTCAATGAAATTCTAATTTGGAAGAGGGGGAGTTATGATTAGAGATGTTCTTGCTGATCTTTATCTTATTAATAATTTTCCTAATCAATCTCTATTCGATGGTGACACTTTGGATAAAAATAAAAAATTTCAAACTATCTTTAAAAAAAAACTAAAAACTCTAAGATGCAACCTCCTAATATTATCAGATCTACTAGATCTGGATCCTCTTCACATAAATAATGTGTTGTTTTAATTTTTGGCTTAGGAGAGGATTTGTTATTCTTTCTCTCTCTCTTTATTATTTTTCTTTAATTTCCTTTTATAATTTTCTTTATGTTTAATTCTCTTATTTGAAATGTTAGTGGGATTGGTATCCTCATTGTTTATAATGGAATTAGAAATCTCTGTAGAATTAATAATATCTCTTTACATGTTGTTATTGAACCTTTTGTACATGCTGATAAAATCAATCATGTTACTAGAATGCTTGGTTTCAATAATTTTTTCTCTAACATCAGTAATAAAATTTGGTGCTTTTAGAATAGCTTCTTAAATATTTTAATTTTAGATGATCTACAACAAGTTGTCGATGCTCAAATTTCTTTTGGTGCTTCTTGTGCTAGGCTCTTTGTTTATGCTTCTGCAATAGAGTCGAGAATGTTCTTTGGGAGAATTTGTGAAGTTTTGCTCTTTCTATTAACAAACCTTGGTTGGTTGGGTGATTTCAACACTATTATGTATTCTTTAGAAAGAAGGGTGGTTCCTCTCCTAATATTTATTGTATGGAAGAATTTTCTAATATGATTCTTCATTGCAATCTTATTGACATTGGTTTTAAAGGCTCTAATTATACTTGGCAAAACTCTAAGCTCAAGCAATTTAGATAGATTTCTTTTCAAATCTCATTGGATTAATCAATGGCCTCTTACCTCTGTTGACCATTTGAGTAGAACTTTATCTGATCATGCCCCTCCTTTTGTTTTTATTAAAGAAAACTCTAAAAGATTAAACATCTCGCCCTCTTTCATATTTCAAAATATGTGGATTCAGCATCTAGATTTTCTTAAATTTGTGTCCATTAATTGGATTTCCCCATTACACCCTGATAATTTGATTAGGGGTATGAATTGATTATGGTTTAAGCTTAAAAGGCTCAAATAAAATTTGGTTTGGTGGAATAAACATTATTTTAAAAATCTTTTGCTAATATATAAAAAACATGAAACTTTTGGTTTGTGATCTTGAAAATGCTATTTTGACACACTCTTCTAAGCTTAAGGATTTGAATGAAGCTAAATATAAACCCATTATTCGTAATATATTAGACATTGGACAAAAGCTTAGTAAACATATTGCTGATGGGGATATGAATATGAGGTATTTTCATGCTTTATTTAATAAAAAGAGAGCTTTAAATTATATCTAAAATATTAAAAATGATAATGGAGATTGGATCACTGATATTAATGTTATTAAAGATCTATTAACCACTTTAGAAATATGCTTAATAAAAGCCATTCTTATGATGCTATTTCAAATTCACATTTGATCCCCTCTATTATTGCCTATGATGAAAATCATTGGCTTACTAGGTTGCCTATTGAAGATGAGATTGGTAAAGTTCTCAATAGCATGAACATTGATTTTGTTGCTAGTCTTGAGGGTTATACTACTTAATTTTTTTCAAAATTGTTGGTCTACTATTATGCATGACTTAATCAATGATAATGTTGATTTCTTTATTGGTAATCCTCTCCCTAAATATTTTTCAAGCATTTCCATTATTCTCAAACCCAAAAAAAGATCATCCGATTCTTGTAGTGATTTTAGACCTATTAGTCTTTGCACTTTCTTTAATAAATTGATTTATAAAATTCTTGCTAATAGACTTAGTCCATTACTTTAAAAAATTATCTCTCTCAACCAAACTAGTTTTGTTAGAGGGAGATCTATATCTGATAACATTCCTTTTGCTGAAGAGCTTATTCATGATTTGGATGTTCCAACTATGTGGTAACATCCTTTTAAATTAGATATTTCTAAAGCCTTTGATAATATCACTTTGATTTCCATTTAAATATCTTGCATTTATTTGATTTCCCTAATAATTTCATTCACCTTATTAAAAATTGTATTAATAATGTGGTTTTCTTCTTCTTAATGGTGAAGCTTTCTTTTCCTTCTTCTCATTGTCGAGACAAGGAGATCCTTTGTCCCCTTCTTTGTTTATTATTGCGTAATACCTTTCTAGAAGTTTAAATGATTTATTCAATAATCCTAGCTTATACTTTAGAACTCTTGGTGATATCCCTGTTTCTCATCTTAGCTTTGTTGATGATTTCATTATCTTTTGTAATGCTTCTTTTCATCATATCAAAAGACTTAAGAAATTTTTAAATAATTTTTGTAGAGAAAGTGATCTTTCTATTAATGAAAGCAAGAGCTACTTTATTACCTCCTCTAAAATTTCTAATAATAAAATCAATCATATCTTGAGAATCACTAACTTTAAACACCAACAACTCCCTATTAAATATCTCGGTGCTCTTCTTTTCAAAGGTCAAAAAAAGATCTGATCTTATTAACGAGCTTATCCAAAAAAATTGATAAAATTTTGGTGTGGGAATTTCATTACTTTCTTTTGGTGGTAGGCTTACTTTGCTTAAAAGTACTCTTAATTTAATGCCTTTATATCTTATTCATACCATTATCCCAACTAATTCTATCTTAAATTGAATTGATTGTCTCCTTAATAAATTTTTTGGGGCTCTAATAATTCGATTAAAAGGATGTGTTGGACTTCTTGGCATAAATGTTGTGGTCCTCTGGGTGAAGGTGGGCTTCGCTGCAAACTTATTCATGTAGCTATTACTGCCTTCTCCAATAAACTCTGGTGGAACTTTAGAAAAGAAAATATCCTCTAGGCTAATTTTATGCCAGCTAAATACTGCTAGGGTAAGCACCCTCTAATCTATACTTATAAAGTTGTTGACTCCCAGGTTTGGAGAGGGCTTTGCGCCAATAAATGGGAGGCTGAATCCTTCATATCTTGGGTTATAAATTCAAGATCTTCTTTCCTTTGGCAAGACAACTAGATTGGTGGTGGTTTTATTGATTCTCTTTTATCTACCCATTCTATTATTGCTACTAAAATTAACTCCTTTTGGCTTAATAATAAGTGGAATGATAGTAAACTTAGTGAAGTTATTCCTATGTCTCTTTTGGATAAATTTAGTGATATTCCTATCCTTTCCAACAAGCCCCGATCAAATTCTTTTAAGCTATCTTATAATGGTGATTTTATTCTTAAAGTGGCTTGGAATTATATTAGAGACGTTCATATTTCTTCTAATGTACTTATTAAACTTTGGAATAATATCATCTGTATCTCAAATTCTATCCTTGGAGAATTCAAGAACTTCATTCTATTGATTCCTTGCTCGATAAAGGATTTCATTTGCCTTCCAAATGTTATTATTGTTTTCATATTAAAAATGTTAATCATGTTATTGTCAATGGTGTTTTTGCCTCAAATTATGGGTTTGGTATGATGATCTTTTAATACTAACCATTTCATGGCTTTCTTTCTTTATATCAACTTCTTGAAGCTGCTTTCCAAAAAACTATGAAAGGTCATATCAAAGTTTTAATTGCCATTACCCTTATTTGGTTCATATGGATGGACAAAAATGATGCTAGATATCATGGTATTCCTATGAATCATAAAAGGAATATTGATAGAAAAAAAAACAATGAATTATTTAATGCTAATTTAATTAGAAACACACATTTTAGAGGTTTCAAATTTATGGCCAAAAAATTGGTCTTTACCTACCTGAGATCACCTTCTATAAAAAAGATTGAATTATATATTGGATAGAACCTCATAATAATATTATTAAAATTAATACTAATGGCTTTGCCTCTCAGAATACATTTGGTTATGGTGGTATTTTTAGGGATTATAAAGGTAATGTCATTTGTGCTTTTGCATATCCTCTCAAAGCTTGTTCTGTTATCTATGCTGAATTAATATCTATAAATAAGTCTATTGACATTTGTTTGCAAATTGGTTTCTTCAATATTTGGATTGAAGTTGATGCTCTTTTACTCATAGACATGCCAACTTTCACCAAGATGGGGAATGCATTTATTCTATCTTCTTAATCATACTAGAACACTCCTCTCAAGTATGCTTTAAAATTTCTCATTTGGCATGAAGGAAATGCATGTATAGATTTTCTAGCTAATCTAGGTGCTAAATTAAATGATCTCACTCGTTATGATAATCATAATTTACCTAGACAATTGAGAGGCTCGGTTAATCTAGATAACACCGGATTACCTTATCTTAAAAATTAATTTTGCTTTCTGTTTTTAGATTTTCTATGTTTTTCTCTGTGTGCATTTTCATTTTGCTACATTCCTCTTGATGGTTCACACTCTTGACTAGTTTGTGTTGTAATATTTGGGAGATCTCTTTGAGGTGGTGTCTGGCTATTCATCCTTTGTTGTTGGAGAGGTGTTCTCATTAGATGACTATTTTATTTAGGGATCTAAATGTCAATAGTTTCTTCAAGTGCTTCCATGAACTTGTGGTGGCCTCCTTTGGTTATTATGCCTCACCGCTTTTGACTTTTCCCTTTTCTTAATTGCATGGTATTGCCTCTAGTTTTATCGGACTTTTCTTACTTAGGATGGTTTTTCCTACTATTTTGGGCTGGTGCTATTGTTTGCTACTACCCTCAGCTATCTTGGGTGGCTATTTTATATACCGTTGATCTTTCTAACCTTGAGTTTGTGCGGGCCCTTTGGTGGTTTTGTCTTCTCATCCTTTTAGCTTGGTGGCTTTTGTTTGTTGGTTTCTCCCTTTACCTTGTGGCTGGAAGGGTGCTTTGGTGGTTTTTCTTTGTTTTTTTTATGGTGGCTATTTGTTGGTTGCTGATTTTGGTTGTTTGCTCAGTTGGTTGGCTACTATTTTTGCCTTGTGTGCTGTGGCTTGGTTTGTTATTTTGGCTAAGGATTTGGACTACTTTTGGTTTCTCTAGCTCCCTTTGTTTCTTGTGTCTTGCCTCTTGGTTGGTAGTATGGGCTTGGCTATTTTCCCTACTACTCTTGGTGTGATTTTCTAGTGTTTTCTGGATGCCCCTTTGGTCTCCTCATGAGTTCTTTTTCCTCTCTCTAGTTCTGCTATTTTCCTGTGTCTATCTTTCTATTTCTGATTGAGGTATTGTGACTGCCTTTTAATTTGTTGCCTCTACTATCTGGGTTGGACTGGTTGCTGCTGTTAGTGTTGGCCTTATTCTCTGATCTGGTATGGAATAGTTGGTTTTTTAGTGCTAGTAGTAGGTTGCTATTTTAGTTTTGTGCTGTTGCTTGTGGTTGTTTAGTGACACTAGTGGGTTTGGTTCCTATCCATGGTGGCTTTGCTTTTTGGGTGAAATCTTGGAAATAGCTCTTTCATTTATGTTGTTGTGGTTTTGTTAATGCTATTTCTTTTGAGCTTGGTGGCTTTTAGTCGACTGGGTGATTTGTGGGTCAGCTATTTTTGTTGCTTAGGCTACAAGTACTAGAGAATTGTTGACTTTCACTCTTTGGTTTGTCGAGGTAAGTGGGAAATGATGGCTGGAATGATTTCCTTATTATCTTTTGGTTGGTAGCAGCATATGTGATTGTAACCCTTCTTTTGAAGTCTAGATGCTCACATTTGTGGTTGTCCCTTAAGATGAAGGTTATTGAGCCTGAGCCTTATTTGAAATTTTTTCTTATATTGCTCTTTATTATATGCTTAAGCTTGATTTTCTCTAGCTGTGCTAATTACATCTTCTAGTTGCTTGTAGGATTCTTTTAGAGGTTCATTGCAGGTTTCGAATCCTGGATGTGGATTATGCAACTCTCAAAAGACTTATGTTTCTAGTAATGGGCTTTGGCTGATCCTCTTGTTTCCTGTTATGTTTTTTTGGTCTTTTTATTTTGTTTTTTTTCGTAATAGATATGGGATTTTTCTCTCTAGGCTAAATGTAGCTCTTTGAGCGGTAGTTAAGAGAACAATGCCCTCTTAAGGACCTTATACTCTTTTCTTTGTGGCAATATAATTCTCCCCTCTGTGGGTTTCTGAAAAAAAATCCTAAACCCTAAACCCCAAAAAGCTAAAAACCTAAACCTAAACTAAATAAAACCTAAAAATAAAATAAATAAAACAACCTAAACCAAAATAAAATAAAAACATAAAATAAATAAAAACATAAACTAAAACTTAAACCTAAATCTAAACCTAAAAAAGCAATTAAAATAAAAAATAAAAACTAATCTAAAATAAAATAATTAAAAACATAAATAAAACTAAAAAAACCTTTATAAAATAAAAACTAAACCTTAAATAAAAATATAATAAACTTAAAATAAATTAAAATAAAAACTAAATAAACACCTAAACCTAAAAAATAAACCTAATAATAAAACCTAAAAAGAAATAAACAATAAAACCTAAACTGTAAACTAAAAAAGAAAACTTAAACCTAAAATAAAAATAAAATACACCTAAATCTAAACTAAAATAAACTAAACTAAAATAAATAAAACCTAAACCTAATCATAAAATAAACTAAACCTAAACCTGAACCTATACTAAATAAAATAAAATACACTAAAAATTTACCTAAACCAAATCTAAAAAATAAACCTAAAAATAGACCTAAAATAAAAACCTAGAACCTACACCTAAAAAAATATAATTAAAACCTAAAACAAAACCTAAAAATAGAAAATAAAACCTAAACATTAAAAATAAAATAAAAATAAAACTAAAATAAAAATAAAACTAAACTAAAAATAAACCTAAACCTAAATCGAAACCTAAAAGGTAAACTTAAATATAAAACCTAAATTAAAATAAATAAACATAAAATAAATAAACTAAACTAAATAAAAAATAAACCTAAATAAATTATAAAATAAATTAAATAAACTAAATGAACCTAAACCTACCCATTTACTTGATTTAAAAAAAAAGAACCCTATACCCTAAATCCTAAACCCTAAACCCTAAAACTAATCCTAAACCTACAACCCTAAACCAACAACCATATCTACAACCCTAAACCCTAAACCCCAAAAACCTAAAAACCTAAACCTAAACTAAATAAAACCTAAAAGTAAATAAATGTAAAAATGTAAACCAAAATAAAATAATAAGTAAAATAAAATAAAAACCTAAACTAAAACCTAAACCTAAACCTAAACCTAAAAAAAATATAAAATAAAAAAAATAAAAACTAAACTAAAATAAAAAAGATAAAAACCTAAACTAAACCAAAAAAAATAAAAATCCTAAATTAAATAAAACTAAACATAAAATAAAAATGAAATAAACCTAAAATAAAATAAAAAAAATGAATATAAAAATAAACCTAAATAAAAATAAAAAATAAAATAAACTAAAATAAATAAAAAATAAACTAAATAAACCTAAGCCTACTAGTTTACATAATTAAAAAAAAAACCTATCCTTAAATCCTAAAACATACAACCCTAAACCCTAAAAGCCTAAACCCTAAACCCTAAACTCTAAACCTTAAAAACCTAAACCTAAACTAAATAAAACCTAAAAACAAAATAAATAAAAAGACCTAAACCTAAGTAAAATAAAAAATAAGATAAAATTAAAACCTAAACTAAAACCTAAACCTCAACCTAAACCTGAACCTAAAAATAAAATAATATAAGAATTAAAAACTAATCTAAAATAAAATAACTAAAAACCTAAACTAAATTAAAAAAGTAAAATAAACCCAAAAATTTAAAAACCTAAATAAAATAGAAACTAAATGTAAAATCAAATAAAATAAAAACTAAATAAAAACCTTAACGTAAAAAATAAACCTAAAAATAAAACCTAAACAGAAAATAAACAAAATAAAATAAAAAATAAACTAAACTAAAATAAATAAAACCTAAACCTAAACCTAAAATAAACAAAACCTAAACTTAAACCTAAAATAAACTAAACCTAAACCATAAACTAAATAAAGTAAAATAAACAAAAAATAAACCTAAACCTAAACTAAAAATAAAACATAAAATAAACCTAAAATAAAACCAAAACCTAAACCTAAAAAATAAAATAAAACCTAAACCTAAACCTAAAATAAAAAATAAATAAACCTAAAAAAAAATAAAATAAATAAACTAAACTAAAAAATAAACAAAAACCTAAAAAATAAACTAAAATAAAAAACCTAAACTAAAATAAATAAACTAAACTAAATAAAAATAAATAATAAACCTAACTAAAAATAAAATTATAAAATAAACTAAAATAAATAAAAGCTAAACTAAATAAATTAAATAAACCAAAACATATCGGTTACCTTAATTTTAAAAAAAAAACCCTAAATCCTAAACCTACAACCCTAAATCTTAAACCCTAATCCCTAAACTCTAAACCCTAATCCCTAAACCCTTAACCCTAAACCCTAAAACCTTAAACCCTAAACCCTAAACCTTAAACCCTAAACCCTAAAAACCTAAACCTAAACTAAATAAAACCTTAAAACAAAATTAATAAAAAACTAAGCCAAAATAAAATAAAATAAATTAGATAAAATAAAAACCTAAACTAAAACCTAAACCAAAAGCAAAACCTAAACATAAACCTAGACCTGAACTTAATCCTAAAAATAAAATAATATAAAAATTAAAAACTAAACTAAAATAAAATAAATAAAAACCTAAACTGAACCAAAAAATAAAATAAACCTAAAGAAGATAAAAACTAAATGTAAAATAAAAATAAAATCAACTTAAAATAAAATAAAATAAAAATTAAATAAAAATCTAAACCTAAAAAATAAATCAAAAAATAAATCCTCAAAGTAAAAAAATAAAGCCTAAACCATAAATTAAAAAAAAACTTAAACCTAAAATAAACAAAATAAAATAAACCTAAACCTAAACTAAAATAAACTAAACTAAAATAAATTAAACTTAAACCTAAACCTAAAATAAACTAAACCTAAACCCAAAACTAAATAAAATAAAATAAACTAAAAATAAACCTAAACATAAACTAAAAAATAAAACCTAAAAATAAACCGAAAAACCTAAAACTTAAACCTAAAAAATTAAAATAAATAAATAAACCTAAAAATAAAAATTAAAACCTAAACCTAAAAAAAAATAAAAATAAAAATAAAACTAAACTAAAAAATAAACTTAAATCTAAACCTAAATGTAAAAAATAAGCTGAAATAAAAAACCTAATCTAAAATAAATGAACCAAAAATAAATTAACTCAACTAAATTAAATAAAAAATAAACCTAAATAAAAAAAATAAAATAAAGAAAAATAAATATTAAATAAAAACTTAGACTAAACTAAAAAATAAAATAAACCTAAGAATAAAAAACCTAAAAAATAAATACTAAATGTAAAATAAAAATAAAACACACCTAAAATAAAATAAAATAAAATAAAAACTAAATAAAAACCAAATAAAAACCAAAACCTAAAAAAATAAACATAATAATAAAAGCTAAAAATAAATAAAACCTAAACCGAAAACTAAAAAAAACCTAATCCAAAAATAAAAATAAAATAAACAAAATAAAATAAACCTAACCTTAAAATAAAATACACTAAACTAAAATAAATAAACCTAAACCCTAAGTAAAATATAATAAACTAAAAATAAACCTAAACCTAAACTAAGAAAATAAAACCTAAACTAAAAATCTAAAACTTAAATGTAAAAAAATAAAATAAAAACTTAAAATAAAATAAAATAAAATAAGAAGTAAAACCTAAACCTAAAATAAAATAAAAAATAAAACTAATCCTAAAAAATAAACCTAAACCTAAACCTCAAAATAAACTAAATAAAAAATGTAAACTAAAATAAATAAACTTAAAATAAATAAACTAAAGTAATTAAAAATAAAATAAACTTAAATAAGAATAAAAAATAAATTAAACTAAAATAAATAAAAAAACCAAATATGCTAAATAAACCCACACTTACCAGTTTACATAATTTTAAAAAAAAATCTAAATCCCAAATCCCAAAACCTAAACACTAACAACCTTAAACCTATGACCCTAAACCTACAACCGTAAAGCCTAAACCCTAAAAAACACGAAAACCTTTACCCTAAACCCTAAAGCATAAACCCTGAAACCCTATACTCTAAACCCCAAAACCTAAACCTAAAAGCCCTAAACCCTAAAGCCTAAACACTAAACCCTAAACCCTAAACCTAAATGCTAACATTAAACCTTAAACCCTAAAACCATAAACCCTGAAATCCTAAACCCTAAACCCTTAACCCTAAACCCTAAACCCTAAAAACCAAAAAACCTTAGCCTAAACTTAATAAAACCTAAAAAAAAATTAATAAATAAACTTAAACCTAAATAAATAAAATAAAATAAAAACATAAACTAAAACCTAATCCTAGACCTAAAAACAAAATAAAATAAAAAAATTAAAATACTATAAAAAATAAATAAAAGCCTAAACCAAACTAAAAAATAAAATGAACCTAAGGAAAATACTTAAATAAAATAAAAACTAAACGTAAAATAAAAATAAAATAAACCAAAAATAAAATAAAAAAACAAATACTTAAACCCTAAAATAAAAAAAAACCTAAACCTAAAATAAAAATAAAATAAACATAAGCTAAACCTAAACCTAAACCTAGACCTAAACTAAATAAAATATTATAAACTAAAAATAAACCTAAACCTAAACTAAAAAATAAAACCTAAAAAATAAACCTAATATAAAAACCTATAACTTAAACCTAAAAATAAAAAAAAATAAAACCTAAACCTAAAAATAAAAAATAAATCCTAAACCCAAAAAATAAAATAAAAGTAAAACCTAACTAAAAAATAAACCTAAACCTAAAAAATAAAGTAAAATTAAAAATTGAACCTAAAATAAATAAACCTAAAATAAGTAAACTAAACTAATTCAAAATAAAAAATAAATCTAAATAAAAAAAAGAATGTAAACTAAAATAAATAAAAAATAAACTAAATATACTAAATAAACCTAAACCTATCGATTTACTAATTTTTTTTAAAAGAAACCTTAAACACAAAATCCTAAACCCTAAAACTTAAACCTAAAACCCTAAACCATAAATTCTAAACCCTAAACCATAAACCCTAAATACTAAAACCTAAACCTTAAAAAAAACCCTAAACCCTAAACCCTAAACCTTAAGACCTTAAACCCTAAACCGTAAACCCTAAACCCTAAACCCTAAACCCTAAATCCTACAACCCTAAACCCTAAATCCCAAACCCTAAACCCTAAAACCTAAACCCTAAAAACCTAAAAATCTAAACCTAAACTAAATTAAACTTAATAATAAAATAAATTAAAAAACTTAAGCATAAATATAATAAAATAAAATAAAATAAATACCTAAACTAAAAGCTAATCCTAAACCTAAACCTAATCCTAATCCTAAAAATAAAATAAAATAAAAAATATAAACTAAAATAAATTAAAATAAATAAAACTTACTAAATCAAAAATAAACCTAAAAATAAAACACCTAAATAAAACAAAACCTAAACATAAAATAAAATAAATAAAACAAAATAAAAACTTAAACCTAAAAAATAAACTGAAAAATAAATAAAAAATAAAACCTAAACCCTAAACAAAGAAAAAACCTAAACCTAGAATAAACAAAATAAAATATACCTAAACCTAACCTAAGATAAAAGAATTAGCAACCCCTTAACTGATGAGCATTTCTTTATAATATCATGCACAAATGCATTTTATTTCACTCTTGATTGAGGGCTTCCACCTTTTCTAGAGAACTTGACCTTTGAGGGGTGGAAACTCACCTCCTACCTTCTTCGATTTTGGCCAATAATCTACTTTCTCATGCATTAGTCATAAAATGCCTATTAGCCAAAATGATTGTCCAAAATAAAATAAAATGAAATAGCTGCCTTGTTGATTAATTTCTCAAATATTTGATGGTAAATCCCTTAAGCATGAAGGCGACTGGACCATGGATATTTTTTAAAAGAATCTCATTGCCATGTTTTTCGGACAGTTGTGGTTCGTATTTGATGCACAAGTTACGCCACCTGAGAATGTAATCAATAAGGGACTCATTGACTTTATGTTTCTCTACAATGAGGTCGCCTACAATCACCCTCTACTGAGCTCCAACAAACCTCTTGATGAAGAGCTACTCCAACCAAGCAAAAGTCTTCATTGAACCATTGGGTAGTTCAATGTATCAATCAAATGCAACACTGATAAAGAAAAGCCGTAAGAGAGATAATCTTGCAACAAACTCTAAAGTGTGCAATGTATTATCATGGGTTCCCACTACCTAAACCTAAAATAAAGTAAACTAAAATAAATAAAACCTTAAAAATAAAACTAAACTAAAAACATAAACCTAAACTTAAACTTAAAAAATAAACTAAAATAAAAAAAACCAAAACTAAAGTAAATAAAACTAAAATAAATAAACTAAAGTAAATAAAAATATAAACTAAAATAAACTAAAATACATAAAACATATACCTAAACCTATTGGTTTACTTAATTTTTTTTAAAAAAACCCTAAACCCTAAACCCTAAACTATAAACCTACAAGCCTAAAACCCAAACCACAAACCTGCAACCCCAAACCTTAAACTAACCCTAAAGCCAAAACCCAAAACCCTAAATCCTAAACCTTAACCCTAACCCTAAACACTAAACCCTAAAACCCTAAACCCTAAACACTAAACCTTAAACTAACCCTAAACCCTAAACCCTAAATCAAAAAGCCTGAAAACCCTAAAACCTAAATCCTAATGCTTAAACCCTGAACCCTAAACTAACCCTAAACCCTAAAAAAAAAACTAAACCCTAAAGCCTAAACAGAAAACCCTAAACCCTAAACCCTAAACCCTAACCCCTAACCCTAAACCCTAAACCCTAAAACCATAAACCCTAAAACCCTAAACCCTAAACCCTAAACCCTAAACCCTAAACCATAAAAACCTAAAAGCCTAAACTGAAACTAAATAAAACCTAAAAATAAAATAAATAATTAAACCTAAACCTAAAATAAAACCTAAACTAAACCAAAACTTAAACCTAAAAATAAAATAAAATAAACTACTAAAAATAAGCTAAAATAAAATAAATCAAAACCTAAACTAAACTAAAAAATAAAATAAACCTAAGAATAAAAGACCTAAATAAAATAAAAACTAAATGTAAAATAAAAATAAAATAAACCTAAAATAAAAACAAAAAAAAAATTTAAACCTAAAAACTAAACCTTAAAATAAAACCCAAAATAAATAAATAAATAAAACCTAAACCCTAAACTACAAAAAAAACTAAACCTCAAATAAAAATAAAATAAACAAAATAAAATAAAACTAAACCTAAACTGAAATAAAATAAACTAAATAAAAAATATAAAATAAAATAAACTAAAATACATAAAAAATAACTAAATAAACTAAATAAACCTAAACTTATTTGTTTACTTAATTTAAAAAAACTAAACCCTAAACCCCAAACCATAAAACTAACCCTAAACCCTAAACCATAAACGCATGTTTAAACCCTAAATCAGAACCTACAACCCTAAGCTTTAAACTCTAAACAAACCCTAAAACCTAAACCCTAAACGCTAACCCTAACCCAAACCCTAAACCCTAAAACCCTAATCCCTAAACCCTAAACTAAAATCCCTAAACACCCTAAAACCTAAAGCCTAAACACCCTAAACACCTTAAACCCTAAGCTAACCCTAAACCATAAAACCTAAATCGTAAAACCTAAATACCCTAAACCTCAAACCGTAAACCCTAACCCTAAACCTTAAACCCTAAAACCTAAACCCTAAACCCTAAAACCTAAAAACCTAGAAACCTAAACCTAAATTAAATAAAACCTAAAAATATAATAAATAAATAAACCTAAACCTAAATAAAATAAAATCATGAAATAAAATAGAAACCTAAACTAAAACCAAACCTAAACCTAAAAATAAAATAAAATAAACTAATAAAAATAAGCTAAAATAAAATAAATAAAAACCTAAACTAAACTAAAAAAATAAAATAAACCTAAGAATAAAATACCAAAATAAAATTAAAACTAAATGTAAAATAAAAATAAAATAAACTTAAAATAAAATAAAATCAAAATAAAATAAAAACCAAAACATAGAAAATTAACCCTAAAATATAACCTAAAAATAAATAAAAATAAACCTAAACCCTAAACTAAACTAAAAAATAAACCTCAAATAAAATAAAATAAACATAAACATAAACTAAAATAAATTAAACTAAAATAAATAAAACCCGAACCTAATCCTAAAAAAAAACTAAACTAAATAATTTAAAATTAACTAAAAATAAACCTATACCTAAACATTAAAATCTAAAAATAAACCTAAAATAAAAACTTAAAACCTAAACCTAAAAAAATAAAATAAAAATCTAACTCTAAACCTAAACTTAAAAAATAAAATGAAAATAAAACTTAACAAAAAATAAATCTAACCCTAAACCTCAAAAATAAACAAAAATGAAAAACATAAAAAATAAATTAACCTAAAATAAATAAACTAAACTAAATAAACAAATAAACCTAAATAAAAATAAAAAAATAAAAAATAGAAAATAAATAAAATAAACTAAATAAACATAAGTTATAATGTTTAATTAAAATAAACCTAAACCCTAAATCCTAAACCATAAATCCTAAACCCTAAACCCTAAACCCTAAACCATAAAACTAACACTAAACCCTTAACCCTAAACCTATAACTATAAATACTAAACCCTAATCTCTGAACCCTAAAAAATCTCTTATCCCAAAACAAACCATAAACCCTAAACCCTAAACCTTAAAATCCCAAACCCTAAACCCTAAGCCTAAGACCCTAAACCCCAAAACCTAAACCCTAAAACTTACAACCCTAAATAATAAGCCACAAACCCTAATCCCTATACCCTAAACCCTAAACTATTTACCCTAATCCCTAAACCCTAAAAACCTAAAAACCTAAACATAAACTAAATAAAACCTATAAAAAAATAAATAAAAAAAACCTAAAATTAAATTAAATAAAAAATAAAATAAAATAGTAATCCAAACCTAAACCCTAAAAACCTAAAAACCTAAACATAAACTAAATAAAAACTATAAAAAAAATAAATAAAAAATAAAATAAAATAGTAATCCAAACTAAATCCTAAACCTAAACCTAAACTTAGACGTAAACATAATCCTAAAAATAAAATAAAAAAATAAAAACTAAACTAAACTAAAATAAATAAATACTTAAACAAAACTAAAAAAAATAAACATTAAAATAAAAAATATATATAATTAAAACTAAACAAAAAATAAAAATAAAATAAACCTAAAATAAAATAAAATAAAAACTAAATAAAAAGCTAAACCTAAAATATAAACCTACAAATAAAACTTAAAATTAATAAAAATTAAAACCTAAACATTAAACTTAAAAAAAACCTAAACCTAAAATAAACAAACTAAGAAAAACATAAACCTAAACTAAAATAAATAACACCTAAACTAAAGCTAAAATACACTAAACCTAAACCCTAAACTAAATAAAATAAAATAAACGAAAAAAAAACTTAAACCTAAACTAAAAAATGAAAACTAAAAAAAAACCTCAAAAAAAAACCCTAAAACCTAAACCTAAAAAAAAAAGAAAATAGAAATTTAAACCTAAACTTAAAAATTAAAAAGAAAACCTAAACCAAAAAAATAAAATAAAAATAGAACTAAACTAAACTAATAAACATAAATCTAAACCTAAACTTAAAAAAATAAACAAAAATAAAAAAACCTAGATAAAATAAAAAATAATCCTAAATAAAAAATGAAATAAACTAAAATTAAAAAAATTAAATTAAACAAACTTAAAAAATCAAAACATACTGGTTTACCTAATTAAAAAAAAAAATCCTAAACCTTAAACTAAACTAAACCTAAATCAAACTAAACTAAACCTAAACCTAAACTCAACTAAACCCTAAACCTAAACCCTAAACTAAACTAAAACACTAAAACTCCTAAACCTTGCTACTAAAACCTAAACCATAAACCCTAAACTAAACCCTAAAGATAAACCCTAACCTAACCTAAACCTAAACCTAAACTCTAAAACTATAAACCCTAAACTAACCTTAAACCTAAAACCTAAAGCCTAAAGATTACAAAACCTAAAGCTAAAGCCTAAACCTAAAACTAAACTAAACTAAAAAAATCCAAACTCTAAACCCTAAAACCAAAACCCTAAAACCTAAATAAAAAACCTAAGCACTAAACCTAAACCCTAAACCCTAAACCCTAAAAACTAAAAAACATAAATGTAAAGTAAATAAAACTTAAAACTAAAATAAATAGATAAACTTGAACCTAAAATAAATAAATAAAAACCTAAACCTAAAAATTAAATAAAATATAATAAATAAAATAAGCTAAAATAACATAAATAAAAACCTAAACTAAAAAAAATAATATAAACCTAATAATAAAAACCTAAATATAATAAAAATTAAACATAAGATAAAAAATAAAATAAACTTAAAATATAATAAAATATAATCTAAATAAAAACCTAAACCTAAAAGATTAACCTAAAAATAAACAAAAAAAAGCCAAACCCTAAACTAAAAATAAAAACTAAACCTAAAATAAAAATAAAATAAACAAAATAAATAAACCTAAACCTAAACTAAAATAAATAAAACCAAACATAAACATAAAATAAACTAAACCTAAACCCTAAACTAAATAAAATAAAACTAAACTAAAAATAAACCTAAAACTATCCTAAAAAATAAAACCTAAAAAATAAACAAAATTAAAACCTAAAACCTAAACCCTAAACCCTAAACCTTAAAAGGTAAAACCTAAACCTAAACTAAATAAAACATAAAAGAAAATTAATAAAAAAACCTTAACCAAGAAAAAATGAAAAAATAAAGTAAAATAAAACATAAATTAAAACCTAAATTTAAACCTAAAAGAAAATAAAATTAAAAATAAAACTAAACTAAAATAAAATAAATAAAACCGAAACTAAGCTAAACAGAATACTAAATAAAATAAAACTAAACCCATAATAAATATAAAATAAACCTAAAATAAATAAAATAATAAATAAATAAAATAAACCTAAAAAATAAAGCAAACATAAAAACTAAAAAATAAATAAAAAATAAAACCAAAACACTAAACTTAAAATAAAAATAAAATAAACCAAAAATAAAAACCTAAAACTTAAACCTAAAAAAACTTAAATGAAAACCTTAACCTAAACATAAAAATAAAAAATACAACTTAAGCTTAAAAAATAAAATAAAAATAATACTAAACTTAGAAATAAACACAAACCTAAACCTAAACCTAAAAAATAAACTAGAATTAATAAACCTAATATAAATAAATTAAAGTAAATAAAAATAAAATAAACCAAAATAAAAAATAAAAATAAACTAAATAAACATAAACCTACTAGTTTACTTAAACCCTAAACCTCCAATGCTAAATCCTAAACCCTAAACCTATAACCCTAAACCCTAAACCCTAAACCTTAAACCTTAAAACCTTAAACCTAAACCCTAAACTCTAAACCCAAGACCCTAAACCCTAAACCCTAAACCCTAAACCTTAAACCCTAATTCCCAAACCCTAAACCCTAAATCATAAACCCTAATCCCTAAACCCTAAAAATCTAAAAACCTAAACATGAACTAAATAAAACCTATAAATAAAATAAATAAATAAAACCTAAACTTAAATTAAATAAAAATAAAAATAATAATCCAAACTAAAACCTAAACCTAAACCTAAACTTAGACCTAAACATAATCATAAAAATAAAATAAAATAAAATATATAAAAACTTAAACAAAATTAAAAAAATAAACCTTAAAAAACATAAATATAATTAAAACTAAATAAAAAATAAAAATAAAATAAACCTAAAATAAAATAAAATAAAAATTAAATAAAAACCTAAACATAAAATATAAACCTAAAAATTAATAAAAATTAAAACTTAAACATTAAACTAAAAAAACCTAAACCTAAAATAAACAAAATAAGAAAAACATAAACTTAAACTAAAATAAATAACACCTAAACCTAAAGCTAAAATATACTAAACCTAAACCACAAACTAAATAAAATAAAATAAACAAAAAATAAACTTAAACCTAAACTAAAAAATAAAACATAGAAAAAAACCTCAAAAAAAAACCTAAAACCTAAACCTAAAAAAAAAGAAAATAAAAACTTAAACCTAAACCTTAAAATTAAAAAGTAAACCTAAACCAAAAAATAAAATAAAAATAAAACTAAACTAAAAAATAAACATAAATCTAAACTTTAACCTAAAAAACAAAAATAAATAACCTAAATAAAATAAAAAATAAACCTAAATAAAAAATGAAATAAACTAAAATAAATAAAAATTAAACTAAACAAACTAAAGATAAATTTAATAAAAAAATCCTAAACCTTAAACCCTAAACCATAAACCCTAAATTCTAAACCTTAAACCCTCAACCCTAAACCTACAACCCTAAACTGTGAACCCTAAACCCTAAACCCTAAACCCTAAAAAAAACCTAAACCTAAACTTAAAAACCCTAATCCCTAAACTTAAACTAAAACCCTAAACCCTAAATCAAACCCTAACCCTAAATCTAAACTCTATACCTAAACTCTAAACTAACCTAAACCCTAAAACCCTAAAGCTAAACCTAAAGAAAACTAAAACCATAAGACCTAAAACCTGAACACCTAATTAAGCTAACTCTAAACCCTATACCCAAAAACAAAAACCCTAAAAACCCTAAAGCCTAAGCACTGAAACTTAAAATTAAAATAAATAAATAAACATAAACTTAAAAAAATAAATAAAAACCTAAACCTAAAAATAAAATAAAATAAAAAAACAAAATAAACTAAAATAACACAAATAAAAACTTAAACTAAAGAAAAATAATAATATAAACCTAAGATTAACCTAAAAATAAATAAAACAGAAAACCTGAACCCTAAACTAAAAAAAAAAACTAAACCTAAAATAAAAATAAAACAAATAAAATAAAATAAACCTGAACCTAAAATAAAATAAACTAAACTAAAATAAATAAAACCAAACACAAACATAAAATAAACTAAGCCTAAACCCTAAACTAAATAAAATAAAATAAACTGAAAATAAACCTAAAACTATCCTAAAAAATAAAACCTAAAAATAAGCATAAAATAAAAACTTAAAACCTAAACCCTAAACCCCTAAACCTTAAAAGTCTAAAAACCTAAACCTAAACTAAAAAAAACATAAAATAAAATTAATAAAAAAACCTAAACCAAGATAAAATGAAAAAAATAAAATAAAATAAAAACATAAATTAAAACCTAAACTTAAACCTAAAAATAAAATAAAATTAAAAATAAAAACTAAACTAAAATAAAATAAATAAAAACATAAACTAAGCTAAATAGATAAAAACCCTAAAGAAAATAAAAACTAATCCCATAATAAATTTAAAATAAACCTAAAATAAAATAAAATAAAATAATAAATAAATAAAAACCTAAACCTAAAAACTAAATGAAAACATAAAGCCTAAAAATACATAAAAAATAAAACCTAAACACTGGACTTAAAATAAAAATAAAATAAACCAAAAATAAAAACCTAAAACCTAAACCTAAAAAAATTAAATAAAAACCTAAACCTAAACATAAAAATAAAAAATAAAACTTAAGCCTTAAAACTAAAATAAAAATAATACAAAATTATGAAATAAACTCAAACCTAAACCTAAACTTAAAAAATAAACTAAAATTAATAAACCTAAAATAAATAAATTAAACTAAATAAAAATAAAATAAACATTAATAAAAAATAAAAATAAACTAAATAAACATAAACCTACTAGTTTACTTAAACCCTAAACCCTAAACCCTAAACCCTAAACCCTAAATCTTGAACCTTAAACCTATAACCTTAAACCCTAAACCCTAAAACCCTAAACCCAAAACCATAAACCTTGAAAATTAAACCCTAAAACCCTAAACCCTAAACCCTAAATTGAAAACCCTAAACCCTAAATTGAAAACCCTGAACACCCTAAAACCTAAAGCCTAAAGCCTAAACCCTAAACACTAAACCGTAAACCATAAACCTTGAAAATTAAACCCTAAAACCATAAACCCTAAACTAAATTAAAAAACTGAAACACCCTAAAACCTAAAGCCTAAAGCTTAAAGCCTAAACCCTAAACCCTAAACTAACCCTAAACCCTATGCTAACCCTAACCCCAAAACCCTATACCCTAAAACTTAAAAACCCTAAACCCTAAACCCTAAACCTTAAACCCTAACCCTAAACCCTAAACACTAAAACCATAAACCCTAAAACACTAAACCCTAAACCCTAAACCCTAAACCCTAAAAACCTAAACTTAAATTAAATAAAACCTAAAAATATAATTAATAAATAATCCTAAACATAAATAAAATAAAATAATAAAATAAAATAGAAACCTAAACTAAAACCTAAAGCTAAACCTAAAAATAAAATAAAATAAACTAATAGAAATAAGCTAAAATAAAATAAATAAAAACAAAAACTAAACTAAAAAATAAAATAAACCTAAGAATAAAAGACCTAATTAAAATAAAAACTAAATGTAAAATAAAAATAAAATAAAATAAAATAAATAAAAAATAAAAACCTAAACTTACAAAATAAACCTTAAAATAAAACCTAAAAATAAATAAAAAATAAAACATAAACCTTAAACTAAAAAAAACTAAACCTCAAATAAAAATAAAATAAACAAAATAAAACTAAAACTAAAACTAAAATAAAATAAATAAAACCTAAACCTAATCAAAAAAAAAATTAAACCTAAACATTAACCTAAACTAAATAAAATAAAATAAACTAAAAGTAAACCAATACCTAAACTAAACAATAAAACCTAATAATAAACCTAAAATAAAAACCTAAAACCTAAACCTAGAAAAATAAAATAAAAACCTAAGCCAGAACCTAAACATAAAAAATAAAATGAAGATAAAACTTAACTAAAAAATAAGCCTAAACTTAAACCTAAAAAATAAACTAAACTAAATAAAAAAACTAAATAAAATAAAAAATAAAAAGAACTGAAATAAATAAAAAATAAACTAAATAAACTAAATAAACCCAAAGCTATCGATTTACTTAATTAAAAAAACCCTAAACCCTAAACCATAAATCCTAAACCAGAAATCCCAAACCCTTATCCCTAAACCCTAAACCATAAAACTAATAAAAAACCCTAAACCCTAAACCTACAACCATAAATACTAAATAAACTCAACCCTAAAAAAATCTCTTATCCCTAAACAAACCCTAAACCCTAAACCCTAAAATCTGAAACCTTAAATCCTAAACCCAAGACCCTAAACCCTAAACCCTAAACCCTAAAACCTACAACCCTAATCTCTAAACCCTAAACCCTAATCTCTAAACCCTAAACCCTAATCCATAAACCCTAAAAACCTAAAAACCTAAACATGAACTAAATAAAACCTATAAATAAAATAAATAAAAAACAAACCTAAATTAAATAAAAAAATAAAATAATACACCAAACTAAAAATTAAACCTAAACTTAAGTTAAAAATAAAATAAAATAAAAAATAAAAACTAAACTAAAATTAAATAATAGAAACTTAAACAAAACTAAAAAAATAACCCTTAAAATTAAAAAAACATAAATACAATTAAAACTAAACAAAAAATAAAAATAAAACAAACCTAAAATAAAATAAAATAAAAACAAAGTAAAAGCCTAAACCTAAAATATAAACCTAAAAATAAAAACTAAAAATTAATCAAAAAATAAAACCTAAATATTAAACTAAAACAAAACCTAAAACTAAAATAAAAAAATAAGAAAAACATAAACCTAAACTAAAATAAACTAAACTAAAATAAATAAAACTTAAAGCTAAAGCTAAAATACACTAAACCTAAACCCTAAACTAAATAAAATAAAATTAACTAAAAATAAACTTAAACCTAAACTAAAAAATAAATCCAAAAAAAAAACTTTAAAAAAAAAACCTAAAACCTAAACCTAAAAAAAGAAAATAAAAACTTAAACCTAAACCTAAAAATAAAAAACAAAACCTAAACCAAAAAAATAAAATAAAAATAAAAATAAACTAAAAAAATAAACATAAATCTTAACCTAAACCTAAAAAAATAAACAAAAAAAAACCTAAGCTAAAATAAATAAACCTAAAATAAATAAAATAAACTACATAAAATAAAAAATAAACCTAAATAAAAATGAGAAAAACTAAAATAAATAAAAATTGAACTACACAAACTAAAAAAACATAAACATGTTGGTTTAGCTAATTAAAAAAAAATCCTAAACCTTAAACCCTAAACCCTAAACCCCAAATCCTAAACCCTAAACCCTAAACCCTAAACCTCAAACTAAACACAACCTAAACCTAACCTAAACCCTAAACACTAAACCTAAACTAAACTCTAAACCATAAACCCTAAGCTAACCCTAATCCATAAACCTTAAACCTTAAACCATGAACCCTAAACCATAAAGTGTAAACCCTAACCCTAAATGCTAAACCCTATATCCTAAACCATAAACCTTAAAACCCTAAACCCTAAACACTAAACTAACCTAAACCTAAAAACCATAAAGCCTAAAGCTTAAGCCCTAAAAGCCTTAAAGCCTAAAGCCTAAACCCTAAAACCCTAAAATACACTAAAACTAACTAACCCTAATCCTACTAAACCTAAACCTAAACCAAAACCCTAAAAACCCTAAACCCTAAACCCTAAACCCTAAACCCTAAAAACCTAAAAACCTAAACTTAAATTAAATAAAACCTAAAAATATAATTAATAAATAATCCTAAACATAAATAAAATAAAATAATAAAATAAAATAGAAACCTAAACTAAAACCTAAAGCTAAACCTAAAAATAAAATAAAATAAAGTAATAGAAATAAGCTAAAATAAAATAAATAAAAACATAAACTAAACTAAAAAAATAAAATAAACCTAAGAATAAAAGACCTAATTAAAATAAAAACTAAATGTAAAATTAAAATAAAATAAAATAAAATAAATAAAATAAAACCTAAACCTAAAATATAACCTTAAAATAAAACCTAAAATAAATAAAAAATAAAACCTAAACCTTAAACTAAAAAAAACCAAACCTCAAATAAAAATAAAATAAACAAAATAAAATAAAACTAAAACTAAACTAAAATAAACTAAACTAAAATAAATAAAAGCTAAACCTAATAAAAAAAAAAACTAAACCTAAACCTTAACCTAAACTAAATAAAATTAAATAAATAAACCAATACCTAAACTAAACAATAAAACCTAAAAAATAAACCTAAAATAAAACCTAAAACCTAAACCTAAAAAAAATAAAATAAAACTAACCTAAACCTAAAAAATAAAATGAAGATAAAACTTAACTAAAAAATAAGCCTAAACTTAAGCCTGAAAAATAAACTAAAATAAATAAACTAAACTAAATAAAAAAACTAAATAAAATAAAACATAAAAAGAACTGAAATAAATAAAAAATAAACTAAATAAACTAAATAAACCTAAAGCTATAACTTAATTAGAAAACCTAAAACCCTAAACCATAAATCCTAAACCAGAAATCCCAAACCCTTATCCTAAACCCTAAACCATAAAACTAATAGTAAACCCTAAACCCTAAACCTACAACCATAAATACTAAACCCTAAACTCTGAACCCTAAAAAATTGCTTATCCCTAAACAAACCCTAAACCCTAAACCCTAAAATCTGAAACCTTAAATCCTAAACCCAAGACCCTAAACCCTAAACCCTAAACCCTAAAACCTATAACCCTAATCCCTAAACCATAAACCCTAATCTCTAAACCTTAAACCCTAATCCATAAACCCTAAAAACCTAAAAACCTTAACATGAACTAAATAAAACTTATAAATAAAATAAATAAAACAAACCTAAATTAAATAAAAAATAAAATAATACACCAAACTAAAAAATTAAACCTAAACTTAATTTAAAAAATAAAATAAAATAAAAAATAAAACTAAACTAAAATTAAATAATAGGAACTTAAACAAAACTAAAAAAATAACCCTTAAAATTAAAAAAAAACATAAATATAATTAAAACTAAATGAAAAATAAAAATAAAACAAACCTAAAATAAAATAAAATAAAACAAAGTAAAGCCTAAACCTAAAATATAAACCTAAAATAAAAACTAAAATTAATCAAAAAAATAAACCTAAATATTAAACTAAAATAAAACCTAAAACTAAAATAAAAAAAATAAGAAAAACATAAACCTAAACTAAAATAAATAAAACTTAAAGCTAAAGCTAAAATACACTAAACCTAAACCCTAAACTAAATAAAATAAAATAAACTAAAAATAAACTTAAACCTAAACTAAAAAATAAATCCAAAAAAAACTTAAAAAAAAAAAACCTAAAACCTAAACTTAAAGAAAGAAAATAAAAATTTAAACCTACACCTAAAAAATAAAAAAAAACAAAAACCTAAACCAAAAAAAATAAAATAAAAATAAAAATAAACTAAAAAATAAACATAAATAACCTAAACCTAAAAATAAATAAAAAAAAACCTAAACTAAAATAAATAAACCTAAAATAAATAAAATAAACTAAATAAAATAAAAAATAAACCTAAATAAAATTGAGAAAAACTAAAATAAATAAAATTAAACTAAATAAACTAAAACCTATGTTGTTTTAAATTAAAAAAATAAACCTAAACCTCAACCCTAAACCCCAAATCCTAAACCTAAACCCTAAACCCTAAACCTCAAACCTAAACCTACAACCCTAAACTCAACTAAACTAAAATAAACCCTAAACCTAAAAGCAAACTCTAAACCATAAACCCTGAACCTAATCCATAAACCTAAACCTAAACCATAAACCCTAAACCATAAAACCCTAACCCTAAATGCTAAACTAAATCCTAAACCATAAAACCTAAAACCCTAAACTTAAACACTAAACTAACCTTAAACCCTAAAACTATAAAGCCTAAAGTTTAAGCCCTAAAGCTTAAAGCTAAAGCCTAAACCTAAAACCTAAAGCCTATACCCTAAAACTAAAACCTTAATCCTAAGCTAACTCTAAACCCTAAACCCTAAACCAAAACCCTAAAAACCCTAAACCCTAAACCCTAAAGCTTAAGCACTAAACCTTAAACCCTAAACCCAAAACCCTAAACCCTAAATCCTAAAATCCTAAAAACCTAAACATAAAGTAAATAAAACTTAATACTAAATAAATAAAAAACCTTAAACCAAAAAAATAAAAAAATAAAAAATAAATAAAAACCTAAACCTGAAAATAAAATAAAATAAAAAATCCAATTAAACAAAAAATAACACAAATAAAAAAACCAAAAACTATACAAAAAATAATATAAACCTAAGAATAAAAAAAAAAACCTAAATAATAAAATTAAACATAAAATAAAAATAAAATAAACTTGAACTAAAATAAAATATACACTAAATAAAAATCTAAACCTAAAAAATAAACCTAAAAATAAATAAAAAATAAAACCCAAACCTAAACTAAAAATAAAAACTAAACCTAAAATAAAAATCAAATAAACAAAATAATATAAACCTGAGCCTAAACAAAAATAAACTAAACTAAAACAAATAAAACATAAACATAAACATAAAATAAACTAAACGTAAACCCTAAACTAAACAAAATAAAATAAATCGAAAATAAATCTAAAACTATCCTAAAAAATAAAACCTAAAAATAAACATAAAATAAAACCCTAACACCTAAACCCTAAACCCTAAAAGCTAAAAACCTAAACCTAAGCTAAATAAAATCTAAAAATAAAATTAATATAAAAACCTAAACCATAAAAAAACAAAAAAATAAAATAAAATAAAAATATAAACTAAAAGCTAAACTTAAACTTAAACCTAAAAAGAAAATATAAATAAAATTAAAAATAAAACTAAAATAAAATAAATATAAACCTAAACTAAGCTAAAAAAAATAAAAACCCTAAATAAAATAAAAACTAAACCCATAATAAATATAAAATAAACCTAAAATAAAATATAATAATAAACAAATAAAAACCTAAATCTAAAAAATAAACCTAAACATAAAAGCTAAAAATTTATAAAAAATAAAACCTAAACACTAAACCTAAAATAAAAATAAAATAAACCTAAAATAAAAACCTTAAACCTAAACCTAAAAAAAATTTAATAAAAACCTAAACCTAAACATAAAAATAAAAAATAAAACTTAAGCTTAAAAATAAATTAAAAATAATACTAAAATAAGAAATAAACACAATCCTAAACCTAAACCTAAAAAAGAAACTAAAATAAATAAACCTAAAATAAATAAATTAAACTAAATAAAAATAAAATAAACCCAATTAAAAAAATAAAAATAAATTAAATAAACATAAACCTACTAGTTTACTTAAACCCTAAATCGTAAACCTACAACCCTAAACCCTAAACAATAAATCCTAAACCCTAAACTTTAAACACTAAACCCTAAAACCCTAAACCCCAAACCATAAACCCTAAAAATTGAACCCTAAAACCCTAAACCCTAAACCTTAAACTAAAAACCCTAAACACCCTAAAACCTAAAGCCTAAAGCCTAAACCCTAAACCCTAAACCCTAAACTAACCCTAAACCCTAAGCTAACCCTAACCTCTAAACCATAATCCCTAAAACCTAAAAACCCTAAACCCTAAACACTAAACCCTAACCCTAAACCCTAAAACCGTAAACTCTAAAACCTAAACCCTAAACCCTAAACCCTAAACCCTAAAAACCTAAAAACCTAAACCTAAATTAATAAACCTAAAAATATAATTAATAAATAAACCTAAACCTAAATAAAATAAATTAATAAAATAAAATACAAACCTTAACTAAAAACTAAACCTAAACCTAAAAATAAAATAAAATAAACTAATAAAATAAAAAATAAAATAAATAAAACCTAAACTAAACTAAAAAAATAAAATAAACCTAAGAATAAAAGACCTAATTAAAATAAAAACTTAATGTAAAATAAAAATAAAATAAAATAAAATCAAAATAAAAAAAACCTAAACCTTAAAATAAAACCTAAAAATAAATAAAAAGTAAAACCTAAACCCTAAACTAAAAAAAAACTAAACCTCAAATAAAAATAAAAATAAACAAAATAAAATAAAATTAAACCTAAACTAAAATAAATAAAACATAAAACTAATCCTAAAAAAAACTAAACCTAAACCTAAACCTAAACCTAAACTAAATAAAATAAAATAAACTAAAAGTAAACCTATACCTAAACTAAACAAAAAAACCTTAAAAATAAACCTAAAATAAAAACCTAACACCTAAACCTAAGAAAATAAAATAAAAACCTAACCCTAAACCTAAACCTAAAAAATAAAATTAAGGTAAAACTTAACTAAAAAATAAACCTAAACTTAAACCTAAAAAATAAACTAAAATAAAAAACATAAAAAATAAATTAACCTAAAATAAAAAAACTAAACTAAATAACAAAATAAACCTAAATAAAAATAAAAAATAAAATAATTTGAAATAAATAAAAAATATACTAAATAAACTAAATAAACCCAAAGCTATCGGTTTACTTAATTAAAAAAAACCCAAACCCTAAATAACTAAACCTAAACCCTAAAACCATAAACTAAATAATAAACCTTAAACCCTAAACCTACAACCCTAAATACTAAACCCTAAACTCTGAACCCTAAAAAATCCCTTATCCCTAAACAAACCCTAAACCCTAAAATCCCAAACCCTAAATCCTAAACCCAAGACTCTAAACCCTAAACCCTAAACCCTAAAACCTACATCCCTAAACCCTAAACACTAAACCATAATCCCCAAACCCTAAACCCTAAACCGTAAACCCTAATCCCTAAACCCTAGAAACCTAAAAACCTAAACATGAACTAAATAAAACTTATAAATAAAATAAATAAATAAACCTAAACCTAAACCTAAATTAAATAAAAAAAATAAAATAATATACTACTCCAAACTAAAACATAAACCTAAACCTAAACTTAAACCTAAACCTAATCCTAAAAATAAAATAAAATAAAAAATAAAAACTAAAATAAAATAAAATAAGAAAAACTTAAACAAAACTAAAAAACAAACCTTAAAAAATAAAAAAACATAAATACAATTAAAACTAAACAAAAAATAAAAATAAAATAAACCTAAAATAAAATAAAATAAAAACTAAATAAAAGCCTAAACATAAAATATAAACCTAAAAATAAAACCTTCAAAATTAATAAAAAATAAAACCTAAACATTAAACTAAAATAAAAACTAAACCTAAAATAAACAAAATAAGAAAAACATAAACATAAACTAAAATAAACTAAACTAAAATAAATAAAACCTAAACCTAAAGCTAAAATACACAAAACTTAAACCCTGAACTAAATAAAATAAAAAAAAACTAAAAATAAACTTAAACCTAAACTAAAAAATAAAACCAAAAAATAAACTGAAAAAAAAAACTAAAACCTAAACCTAAAAAAAGAACATAAAAACTTAAACTTAAACCTAAAAATAAAAAAGAAAACCTAAACCTTAAAAAAATAAATAAAAATAAAAAACCTAACTAAAAGAAATAATCCTAAAATAAATAAAATAAACTAAATAAAATAAAAAATAAACCTAAATAAAAAATGAGATAAACTGAAATAAATAAAAATTAAACTAAACAAACTAAAAAAACTTAAACATACTGATTTACCTAATTAAAAAAATCCTAAACTTTAAACCCTAAACCATAAAGCTTAAATCCTAAACCCTATACCCCAAACCCTAAATCGTAAACCCTAAGCCTACAACTCTAAATCCTAAACCCTAAACCCTAAACCCTAAACCTTAAACACTATAAAACACTAAACCCTAAGCTAACCCTAATCCCTAAACCCTAAACCCTAAACCCTAAACACTAAACCCTAAAACATAAACCCTAACCTTAACCCTAAATGCTAAACTCTAAACCTAAAATAAACCCTAAAAAAAACCCTAAGTAAACAAAATAAAACTAAACCTAAAACTATAAAACCTAAATAAGCCTAAAACCCTAAACCTAAACTAAATTAAACCTAAACCTAACCTAAAACCTAAACTAAATCTAACCTTAAACCTATAACTAAACCTAAACCCTAAACCTAAAAAAATAAATAAAATAAACATTAAAATTAAACCCTAAAACCCTAAACCCTAAAATAAATAAAACCCTAAACATAAACCTAATAAATTTAAACCCTAAACCATAAACCATAAACAATGAAAATTAAACCCTAAAAACCTAAACCCTAAACCCTAAACACCCTAAAACCTAAAGCCTAAAGCCTAAACCCTAAACCCTAAAATACTAAAAGAAGAAATAAATACTAACCTAAACCTAAACTTAAAAAATAAACTAAAATAAATAAACCTAAAATAAAAAAATTAAACTAAATAAAAAATAAATTAAACCTAATTAAAAAATAAAAAAATAAAATAAACATAAACCTAAAATTTAAACCTAAATAAACCTAACCTAAACCTAAACTATAAACTAAATAAACCTAAACTAAACCCTAAATAAACCTAAACAAACCTAAACTAAACTATAAACCCTAACCTAAACTAAACCTAAAACCCTAAACTAAAACTAAACACCTAAAACCTAAAATAAAGCAACCTAAACCCTAAACCCTAAACCATAAACTAACTAAACCTAAACCCTAACCTAAACCTAAACCTAAAACCTAAATACTAAACCTAAACCTAAACCTAACCCAAACCTAAACCCTAAAACTATAAACCTAAAACCCTAAACCTAAACTAAACCTTAAACCCTAAAACCCAACTAAACTACTCCTCTCAATTTTGCATTCCCCTGGATTGGCTATTCTGTAATTGGTGCTTCTCTATGTGCTTCTCAACGAAGGCTCATATTGGGCTCCCCAGATGTGATCCCTTGATTAGAGCAATGGCGAGGCTCGGTCTCAATCCCGCCTGTCGCTCGACGCCGACCGCTTTGCTCGACTCAGGTTTTTTTGATTCATTGCACTGCTAATGCACCTTGTTAAATCATTCAAAGATGCTTTATCTAAGATCTCTAGCTCGAATGTTTCGTTAATCTCATTTTGACATCTTATCGTGGATTGAGAATGTGTTCAGATCAGGATGTTGAGAAACTTGCTAAGCCCTTCGAGTTTGCTTTGGTGGGTAAATTCTCTCTTAGACGCCCGACTCTTGATAATATTTGCTCTTTCTTTCATAGTTTAAAATTATCTACTTTCTATCAAATCGATCCTCACACATTCTTATTCAACTATCAAATGATTTAAATTACTCGTGTTTTGCTCGTCGTTCTTACTTTGTGCATAATTGTCAAATGCGCTATTGAAATGGTCGCCTCTTGATGTCAAAGAGGAATCTCCCATTGTCCCTCTTTGGCTTGCTTTTCCTAACATGCAATACACTATGTCACTCATCAAGTTTTGTTTGTCACGGCCTTTTGGTAGGCTCTCCAAATAGCAAGCAACGGCCACTAGATCTAGGCCATCACGTCAGATTCTGAGATAGACATCACAAAAAAATATCCCAAAGAGGTTTGGATTGGCTCAAAAATTTGGATATAGTCAAAAGTCAAATTTGAAAATTTTCCGTTTTTTGCACTCACCGAAGATTCATGATCACTTAATGCTTTGTGCTTCATCCTAATCTCAAAAAAATTTACCAGAATATGAATACCATTAATGGAACTGGAAAACCACTACTCTAGCATGTGTGCCTAAAAATACTCAAAAGAACCTCTCCACCCTACACCTCCTACCGACTCTAGTAGAAAACACTCGACCTTGGTACTAAAATATGTGATGATACCAATGCCAATTTACCTAACCTCACCGCTAGTAATAACTGGTTGCCAATGATAGTTCTTTGCTTCATTTAAAACCAAAATCAGTGATAGCCTTATATTGGACACCCAATTAAATAATTTGAATGAATCATATATGGACCAAAACAATGATGACCCTATGGCCTAACATATTGACAAAGATATTTGTATTAATGGTTAGAACTTCATCTATTAAAGTGATAATCAATTGAACCCAATTTCTCACACTCTATTTGGAAGAAGGTGAAATCCTCTTCTAAAACATTGATGATTCTTCTACTATTCTTAACCCAAAATCAATCACTGATGGAGATAATTTGAGATAGAATTTTAAATTGTTAAACACAAAAAAACCCTACAAAGCAAAATTTTCTAATAATAACCTCACTAGAACCACTCGCTTTCTTACCCCACACAAGTAATGTGAAATCCCTCTCTTTCCTTTCCCTTTTTCCCTTTGGTTGTCCCCTTATGATTAATTTAAAATATCCTCTCTTCGATGTTAGAGTGTTGACTATTGTGATTTGGGCTTTTGTCTATGCATCTAAAATATATACAAATTTTCTGGCAAAATTTGAAGAATTTTCTACCTCCCAAATAATGGTTTGTTCATATTTCACTATTTTATTCTCTTTTTCCTTTTCATTCAATGGAAGAATTTTCCAATATGATCCTTGATTAATTTGATTAATATTTTTTAAGGGTTCAAATTTTACTTGGCAAAACTCTAGAATTTGGTAAAGGTTGGACCAGATTTTTTTTAATACTCATTGGATTACTCAATTCTTATTGAACCTTTCATTAATTCTTCTAAGATTGCTTTTGTCGCTAGATCCCTTGGTTTTCATAATTTCTTCTTCAATCTTAATAATAAAATTTGGTGCTTTTGGCACAACTCCATCACCATTTCCATCATTGATGATCTTGACCAATTGGTTAATGTCAAAATCTCCTTAGGTGACTTATCGCTTTTGGCTCTTTTATCTATGCTTCTTGTAATAGAGTGGTAGGAACATCCTTTGGAATCACTTAAGCACCTTCGCTTCTGGCTAACCTTCCCCGGTTGGTTGGAGGTGATTTCAATACTATCATAGCTAGTTCGAAGGGGAGGATGTTCTCCTAACCTTCATTCCATGGAGGACTTCTCAAATATGATCCTTGATTGCACCGACATTGGTTTCACCGGGTCTAACTTCACGTGGCACAACTCTAGACTTTGGCAATGTCTTGATAGGACCCTCTTTAATTCTCTTTGGATCAATCAAGGCTACTACCATTGTTGAGCATTTGAGCAAACTTTGTCGACCATGCCTCTTTTGATTTCCTTCAAAAATCTCCCTCCTAACCCGTCTACTCCCTCTCCTTTCGATTTCAAAATATGTGGACCCAACATAGTGACTTCATAATGTCGCCTCACTAATTGGATGGCTCCTACTTTCAATAATTCTGTAAAGGTATGACTCATCTTTGGCTTAAGCTCAAAAGACTTAAACAAAATCTCAATTGGTGGAACAAACACATTTTGAAAACCTTTTCACAAATCTTAAAGCTATGGAACAAGAGGTTTGTCTCTTGAAGAGGCGTCAACTGATCCCAAAGAAACTTGAGGAGTTGAACATTGCCAAGAATAACTTGTTAATTTTCAAAACATGGAAGAAACCTATTGCCAAAAAGCCGCAAGCAAACATATTGTTGATGGTGACGAAACACCGTGTATTTTCATGCCATTTGTAATAAATGAAAGCCTTAAACTCATTAAGAAAATTAAGAACTCTAATGGTGAATGGATAACTAATAATGATATTAAGGATTCTGTCATCCATCATTTCAAACTTTATTAAATTCTAACTGCTTCGGGAACTTTATCAAACACCCATCTTATCCCTTCTATGATTAATGTGAGGATAATCATTTACTCACTATGTGTCCTTCCAAGAGGAGATTAGTAATACTCTTAAGAACATGAACACGATTGTCACGGCCATATAACCCACTTCTTTCAACATTGTTGGCCATTTATTAAAACCGACCTAGTTGATGCTGTTATTGATTTCTTTGATGGCAATCCTATTCCCAAATACTTTTCAAGCACTTCTATTGTCCTTATTTCCAAAACTAATAATCCTGAATCTTGGGGCAATTTTAGACCGATTAGTCTTTGCACCTTTTTTCAAAAACTCATTGCTAAATTAATAAATAATAGGCTTAGCCCTTTGCTTCCTAAAATCATCTCCCCAAACCAAACTGGTTTTGTTAAACACAGAGCAATATCGGATAATATTCTTCTTGCTCAAGAATTGGTTCATGACATTGATGTCCCTTCTAGAGGAGGCAACATCTTATTCAAACTGGACATCGCTAAAGCCTTTGACAATCTCTCATGGGATTTTCTTTCAAATCCGAATTTGTTTGGTTTTTCGATAGTTTTATCCGATTATAAAAAGGTGTATCAGAATGTCGGTTTTGATTATCATGAATGGTGAGTCCATAGGTTTCTTTCCTTCTAGCCATGGTTTGAGGCAAGGTGACCCACTATCACCTTCTCTTTTATCATCGCTATTGAATACTGTCAAGGAGCCTTAATGATCTTTTGCTAATATGTCTTTTAAAACTCATGGAGGTTTCCTATTTCTCATCTTAGCTTTGGTGATGATTTCATTATCTTCGCAATGGCTCCCTTCAACATGTTAAAACCATTAAGAACCTCTAAATGATTTTGGTAAAGTTAGTGGTCTTTTTCTTAATGAAGGAAAATGGTTTTATTCCTTCAACTAAGATTCCTCCTAATAGACTTAACCAAATATCCGTAATTACTAATTTTAAGCAAAATCAACTCCTCTTAATTACCTTGGGGCTCGCTTTTAAAGGCCAAAAGATCACACCTTTTGATGATCTAATTCAAAAATTTCTAACAAAATCTTGGGAATTTCATTTACTCTTTTGGTATTTATTACCTTGATCAAGAGCACTCTAAATTCCATGCCTATATACCTTCTTCAAACCATTGTGCCTACCAACTCTACCATCAATAGAATTGAGCATCTCTTAAACAAATTTTTCTGGGAACCAATACCTCCTCTAAAAGAATGCACTGGTCATCTTGGTCTAAAAGTTGTGGTACTCTTGAAGAGGGAGGTCTGGGATGTAAATCCATCAAAGAAGTTATCAATGCCTTCTCCTACAAACTTTGGTGGAATTTTAGGAGCAAAAATAGTCTTTGGGCGAATTTCATGACTTCTAAATATTGCCAGGGTAAACATCCTCTCATTTTTCCCTTTAAATTGGTTGATTCTCCTATGTGGAGAAGACTTTATTCTGTCAAATGGGATGCAGAATCCTTAATTTTTTGGGGCATAAACTCTGGCAATTCCTTCTTTTGGCAAGACAATGAGTGGTTGTGGATCCATTGATGACTTACTCTACACTCACTCCACTTCCGCTATTAGAGTTAATTCATTCGGCAAAACCACAAGTGGAACACTAGTAAGATTACTATTCTATTCCTTCCACTTTCTAAATATGATTACTAATATTCCTATCACTCCTAACAATCATGATCGATTATCTTTAAGCTATCTCATAATGGGATTTCAACCTTAAAATGTGTGGCTTCACACTAAAGACACTGGATTCTTCTATTGTGTTCTCCAAAATTTGGAATAACAATATCCCCTCTTCTTACTCTGTTCTAACTTGGCATGTATCTTAAAAACTTTATTCTGTTGACTCTTTGTTGTGGGGTAAAGGGTTTTATTTACCCTCTAAATGTCAATGTTGTTCTCACATTGAGAATGTTAACCATATTTTTGTTAATGGGGCTATTGCCTCTAAAATTTGGATTTGGTATGATGATCTATTCAACACTATCAATTTTAATTGTTCTTTTACTTTATATCAACTTCTTGAAGTTTACTTTGACAATGCAATTAAAGGTCATATTAAAATCATAATCGCCATTACTCTTATTTGGTTCATATGGATGGACCGAAATGAAGCTAAACATCATGGGATTCATGAATCACATGAGGATTATGCTAGAACTAAAAACAAAATTTGTGACTTGTTTAAAGCCAATTTAATTCATCATAAAACATTTTAAAGAAAATCAGTAGCTAAATGGGCCTCAACCTTCCACTGACCTTACTATCGAAATGATAGAATGGTTTTTTGGAAAAACCTCTTGATCATATTATTAAAATTAATATTGATGGCTCTCTCTCATAATGGCTCTAGATGTGGAGGCATTTTAGGATTCTAAGGGTATAGTCCTATGTGCATTTGCTTATCCCCTTATTTCCACCATCCCCCTTATAATCGAGCTTATGGCGTCCACAAAGCTCTAGAAATTTCTTCAAAATGGCGCTCAATATTTGGATAGAGGTGGACGCTCTTCTTGATTGACCTTTTGACTTCTACCAATATGAGCAATGCTTATACCTCCTCAAGCAAACTAGGGCTCTTCTCTCTCAACTAATTTTACCATCACTCATGTTTGGTGTGAAGGTAACGCTAATTACCTTGCAAAATGGTGAGATTAGACAAGATCATCTTCTTTGATCAATTTACATTACCCAAATACTTGTGTGGTCTGGTTAACTTGGACAATTCCGGGCTTCCTTACCTCAGAATCTAATTCTCCTCTTCGCCTCCCTTTTTTTGGTTTTCTATTTCCTTGTGTTCTTTATGGATACTCCACATAGATATCATTGCTATCTTGTGCTCTTTGCCATGACTTGCTGCCTTTACCCCTTCTCCTCTAGTTGGAAGAATTCTATTTTTGGCATTTATATATTATGGATGTTGAACTATGCACATCAATATCTTGAATTGGAACCCAGTTGAACCTTGTGTTACGTTACTAGTTTTATAACCAATCACTTGGGACTTTAATTTCATTGATACATTCATTTCTAAACAAGAGAATTAACCATTCGGGAGGAAGTTATCTATTTGATGGGCTTCAATTTTAGTAGTACTAACTTCTTTAACCAATTTTTCTCTCGACAATATGGCTTGGACCATTACTACCTATGTTGCTTCTAGCAACGGATTAGTGTGCATTATGCTTGTAATTTTATTTTGATGATTATAGTATTTCTTTGGTCGATGCTTACATTCCTTACATTCCTTGGGACTCTCCCCTTAAAGGCCTAATTCATAAAGGTTTCAACACTTATCTTTGAAAGGATTTTGGTTGGCTATTGCTGGGGACTTTAGACCGTCAGTCTTGCTTATATAATGCCTAACCTCACATGCTTTCCAAGGAAAGAAATTGTAATACCTTGTCACTTTTAATGGTTATTTTGGTCTCAAATCCTTGTACTGGAATGGATTGGGCTTAATTACTTTTTGGGTTTTGGAGGTTTGCTACCATGGTTGTTTGTTGATTTGTTTGTTGATTTGGTTTTTTAATCTCTTTGGGTTCCGCCGCAGATTTTTACGCTTCTCGCTTTTCCCCGCTATTTTTTTTGCCATCTTGCGCATCTCTTAGCAAGTTCTAGTTTTGGACCTTTATTGTCTTAAAATTCCTCGCTTGGTAATGATGTCTTCTATCCCTGCATGAATGGATTTCCTTGTTGGTCGCTCCTTTTGGTTCTTCTGTGTTTACCCTCTCTTTCTTTCATTTTCGCTTGTTGTTAACATTTGGGTTGATGTTGGACTTTATTACAATTATTTTCATCCTTCATGTTTCTTTGAGGAGATCATGAAAATCCTGAAGACCATTCTACTCTTCTGCTTATATGTAACCAATGGTCTATCCTATATGCCTACTGATTATGATTATCAATATCCTTGGCAATACTGGCTTAATGTGACAAAGCAACCTGCTACTGAACTGTTTGCTCTTAGGACTGCTATTGAGCACCTATTGGTTGCAATTTTCTTTATTGTTATTTTGCTGTTTGGGATATCCCACCTTATTTTGCAGAAATGGAATTGTGTTATTTTTCTCAATACTAATCTTGTTGTTTCTGGTCTTGCTTCCCATGTGGTTTGGAGTTTTGAAGGGATTATCATTGTGCATCTACTGAGATTGTGGGCACTGCTTATCTGTAAAATTGTCCATGCTGCTATTTTCTAGATTGCTGATTGCTAACACCTGGGATGTTGTTGCTTTTCCTTGTCTTTGTTCTCCCATCCTATGCTGTGATTGGAATATGTACAACTTGAAGCACATTTCTTTGTTATGCTTGGAATTAATCAATTATTTCTCTTATATGCATAATTGGGTTATTGACAAAACCCACTAGTTATTATTGTCATTACCCTTGTAATTGGGTTATGGTTAATAAGCATCCCGAATCGACCGATTTCTCAATGTCACTTACTAGATAGGCTTATGGTAGGGAGCCATTCATTATCTATCCTTTCCTTTACTGATATATATTTATGGGTGGAATCTTGGACAGCTTGTTAGTTTTAACTGCCTTGTTGGTTGGCTGATCTGGATCAATACCCACCTTACTGCCCCTGGGGCTTTGGATTATTTTGTACAACAAGTCTCTATTGAAGTTGTTGATTGCTTGGTAGATTTTTCTTTGAACCACCTTACTGGTTTATTTTATGCCTATCATTGGAATTCATTGATCTACCTTTTCTATTGTTTTACTTCATCCTTTTCGCAAACTTGTATCTATTGTTTTGATTATACCTTGGATGAGTGGCATCATGGCAAGCTAACCGGTTTTTGCTATTTTGTTGTCTCTTGTCTTGAGATTTACCTTTTGTTTTACCTTGTCACCTCAGTTGGCTCTTTCTTTGTTGGTTGTAGAATTTCGTGGTCTCATGCCCCTCAAAGTCGCTCCATTCATTGTCTTGATGGTGAGGGTTTTGGTGATTGCCCGATTTGTTACCTTCAGGGATAACTATTTTTATGCTTTATTTATTTGTTTATCTATTATTGCCATGTCTATTCGATTGAGGAGTTTTATAGCCAATTTGTATCTTCCTATCTTGGATGTTATCGCCTTTAACTGTTATTTTCTCGATTTTAATGTTGAGACTCATTTCAATTCACTTGTTGAATTTTATTATGGGTTCCAATGTTGTAATAGTTTGCTGCTAGTTGCTCGATTGCCTGCAATTTATCTCCTATTTTTTCGACCGCATCACCGCTACCTGCTTTTGGTTGGTGCGCCTTTATGATTTATTCCGAAAGAATGGTATTATGGCCAATTTAGTCCCTTTCAATCTTGGATGTTGTTGCCTTTTGCTGCCTTGTTCTCTAGATTGATTGTTGATCTGGATTATCTAAATGGAGGCTCTAAATGCTGCTATTGGAGCTGCTGCTCTAACTATTTTTTTTGGGTGCTTATTTTGGTTGGTCATTCATTCCCTGTTGAGCTATGCTATCTTCCTTTACTATTGCTTTCTCCAGGACATTAATAAGGGGATTATTTCCTGGGTTATTTTCTGCACTAAAAGATTCATTTACCTATCATGTGATTGGGATGGTGTTAAGTATAAGCTCATTGGCTTATTTAACAGGTTTTCAGCAAGTTGTCTCCTCTGTAATTTTCTTATGGAGGGATTATATGCTAAACTAATTTCTTTCTTGAATATGACTATTCATAAGATTCTAGCTAAGATGGCTCACTCACTTATGTTTATGTATTCTCATGTCAAGATGACTTTATTGATGATATTTTTCTTGAATGAGACTCCTTATCCTTCAGCTCTTAGAAATTACCTATATATTTTAGATATGATTTTGCTTAGGTTTGCAGGTAATAAAGCTCACAAGAATATCAACAACTGGGTGCTTCCTTCTCACAAGTTTGTTGGCTATGATGGCTGTGATGATCTCACTCCCTATTGGTTCGGTAGTAGCTCATGTGATGTAACCCTTTTGATGAAGTTTGGATGCTCATACTTCATCTGCCCCAACAGGATGTGATTGAGCTTGAGCCTTCTCTATCATAATTCCTTACTAACATACTCATATTATGTTATTTTCCTCTAACTTTTGTCTCAGATTACCTTAGTCGTCTAATCTTCCTCTTATTATAACTTTGCGTGATTCTCTCCTTCTTTTGGTTTGCTCCATATTACCAAGCACTCTTACAACCATCAGAGCATTAGCCTTAACCTTCCTTTAGCCTATTATGTTAATCATCTTGTATCTTTTGATTGCTTTAATGTTTTCTTTTGCTCTTGGATGTACTTAGATGGGGATTTACTCCTTAGTGATAGCTCTTTGAGCAGTTTGAGTTTATGCCCTTTAAGGACCTTGTAACTCTTTTTTTTTGTGGCAATAAAATACCCCCGCATCATGGGGTTTCCCAAAAAAAAAAAAAAAAAAAAACCCTAAACCCTAAACCCTAAACCCTAAACCCTATACCCTAAACCCTAAAACCTAAAAACCTAAACTTAAATTAAATAAAACCTAGAAATATAATTAATAAATAAACCTAAACCTAAATAAAATAAAATAATAAAATAAAATAGAAACCTAAACTAAAATCTAAACCTAAACCTAAATAAAATAAAATAAACTAATAGAAATAAGCTAAAATAAAATAAATAAAAACCAAAACTAAACTAAAAAAATAAAATAAACCTAAGAATAAAAGTCCTAATTAAAATAAAAACTAAATGTAAAATAAAAATAAAATAAATTAAAATAAATAAAAAATAAAAACCTAAACCTAAAAAATAAACCTTAAAATAAAACCTAAAAATAAATAAAAAATAAAGCCTAAACCTTAAACTAAAAAAAACTAAACTTCAAATAAGAATAAAATAAATAAAATAAAATTAAACTAAACCTAAACTAAAATAAACTAAACTAAAATAAATAAAACCTAAACCTAATCCTAAAAAAAAACTAAACCTAAACTAAATAAAATAAAATAAACTAAAAGTAAACCTATACCTAAACTAAATAATAAAATGAAACTAAACCTAAAATAAATTCCCAAAACCTAAACCTAAAAAAATAAAATAAAAACCTAACCCTGAACCTAAACCTAAAAAATAAAATGAAGATAAAACTTAACTAAAAAATAACCCTAAACCTAAAAAATAAACTAAAATAAATAAACTAAACTAATAAAAAAATAAACCTAAATAAAAAAAAGAACTCTAAAGCCTATACCCTAAAACCTAAACCAACCCTTAATCCTATGTTAACTCTAAACCCTAAACCCTAAAGCAAAACCCTAAAAACCATAAACCCTAAAGCCTGAGGACTAAACCTTAAACCCTAAACCCTAAACCCTAAACCATAAACCATAAAAACCTAAAAACCTAAACATAAAGTAAATAAAACTTAAAATTAAAATAAATAAAAAAACCTAAACCTAAAAATAATTAAATAAATAAATAAAAATCTAAACCTAAAAAAAAATAAAATAAAAAACTCAAAATAAAATAAAATAAAACAAATAAATACCTAAACTAAATAAAAATAATAATATAAACCTAAGAATGAAAAACCAAAATACAATAAAAATTAAACATAAAATAAAAAGTAAAATAAACTTAAAATAAAATAAAATATAAACTAATTAAAAACCTAAACCTAAAAAATAAACCTAAAAATAAATAAAAAATAAAACCAAAACCCTAAACTAAAAAAAAAAACTAAACCAAAAATAAAAATAAAATAAACAAAATAAAAAAAAACTGAACCTAAACAAAAATAAACTAAACTAAAATAAATAAAACCTAAACATGAACATAAAATAAAATAAACCTAAACCCTAAACTAAATAAAATAAAATAAATAGAAAATAAACCTAAAAAAATAAAATAAAAACCTAAACCTAAACCTAAAAATATAAAATAAAACTTAAACCTAAAAAATTAAAATAAAAAAAACTAAATTAAAAAGTAAGCATAAACCTAAACCTAAACCTAAAAAAATAAAGAAAAACAGAAAACCTAAACTAAAATAAATAAAACTAAGATAAATAAACCAAAATAAATAAAATAATAAATAAATCTAAATAAATATAAAAAATAAAATAAACTAAAATAAATATAAAATAAACTAAATAAACCTAAACCCTAAACTCTAATCCCTAAATCCAAAACCCTAAACGCTAAACCCTAAACACTAAAACTAACCCTAAATCGTAAACCCTAAACCTACAACCTAAAAAATCATAAACCCTAAGCCCTAAAACCCTAAACACTAAACCCTAAACCCTAAACCCTAACCTTAACCTTAAACCCTAAACCCTAAAGCCTAAACCCTAAAACCATAAACCTAAACCCTAAAACCAAAACTAATGCTAAACCTTAAACACTAAAACCTAAAATCCCTAAAGCCTAATCCCTAATCCCTAAACCCTAAACCCTAAACCCTAAAAAGCCTAAACCTTAATGCCTAAATAATAAACCCTAAACACTAAACCATAAACCCTAACCATATACCCTAAACCATAAAATCTTAAACCCTAAAACTCTAAGCCCTAAACCCTAAACCCGAAACCCTAAGAACCTAAAAACCTAAACCTAAACTAAATAAAACCAAAAAATAAAATAAATAAATAAACCTAAACCTAAATAAAAAAAATAAGAAAAAATAAAGCCTAAACTAAAACATAAAGCTAAACCTAAAATAAAATAAAATCAAAATAAAGTAAACTAAAATAAAGAAAACCTAAACTAAACTAGAAAATAAAATATAAATAATAAAAACTTAATCAAATAAAACTAAACATAAAATACAATAAAATAAAACTAAATAAAACCTAAACATAAAAAATTAACCTTAAAATAAATAAAAAATAAAACCTAAACCTTAAACTAAAAAAGAACAAAACCTAAAATAAAATAAAATAAAGAAAATAAAATAAACCTAATGCTAAACTAAACTACACTACACTAAAATAAATAAAACCTAAACCTAAACTTATAATACAATAAACCTAAACAGAAACCTAAACTAAATAAAATATAATAAACTAAAAATAAACCTAAACCTAAATTAAAAAATAAAACCTAAAAGTAAACCTAAAATAAAAACCTAAAACCTTAACCTAAAAAAATAAAATTAAAATATGAACCTAAACTTAAAAATAAAAGGTAAAACCTAAACCTTCAAAATAAAATAAAAATAAATCTCAACTAAAATATAAACCTAAACCTAAAAATAAACTAAAATTAAAAACCTAAAATAAAATAAATAAACCTAAAATAAATAAACTAAACTAAATAAAAATTAAAAATAAAATAAACTAACATAAATAAAGAATAAACTAATTAAACTAAATAATCTTAAACCTACAAGTTTACTTAATTAAAAAAACACTAAACATTAAATCCTAAACAAAAATAAAAAACCTAAAACCTAAAACTAACCTAAACTAAACCTAACTTACAACCCTAAACCTTAAACCCTAAAAAACCATAAACCCTAGACCATAAAGCACTAAACCCTAAACCCAAAACCCTAAACCCTATACCCTTAACCCTAAACCCTAAACCCTAAACCCTAAAACCCTAAATCTCAAACCCTAAACCCTAAAAATCCTAAACCCTAAAACCAAAAACCTAAACCCTAAACTAAACCTAAACCATAAGCTAACACTAAACCCACAAAACCCTAAAGCCTAAAGCCTTAACACTAAACCCTAAACCCTAAATCAAAACCCTAAACCCTAAACCATAAAACCCTAAACCCTAAAACCCTAAACCCTAAACCCTAAACCCTAAACCCTAAAACCTAAATCATAAACCCTAAAAACCTAAAATCCAAAACTTAATAATAAAATAAATAAAATAAACAAAACCTAAATAAAATAATAAAATAAAATAAAATAAAAAAGAAAAATAGACTAACAAATCTAAATAAAAATTAAACAAAATTAAAAGTTAAAGTAAACCTAAGAGTAAAAAACCTAGCTAAATTAAAAACTAAAAGTAAAATAAATATAAAATAATCCTAAAATAAAATAAAAAAATTGAATAAAAACCTAAACCATAAAAATAAACTTAAAAATAAAACCTAAAATTAAAAAAATAAAACCTAAACCCTAAACTAAAAAAAAAAACTTAAACCCTAAATTTAAAAAAACCTAAAACTAAAATAAAAATAAATTAAACAAAATAAAATAAATCTAAACCTAAACTAAAATAAACTAAACTAAAATAAATAAAATCTAAACCTAAACCTAAAATAAACTAAACCTAACCCTAAACCTAAACTAAATAAAATAAAATAAACTAAAATTGAAACTAAACCTAAACTAAAAAATAAAACCAAAAGATAAACCTAAAGTAAAAACCAAAAACCTAATACTAAAAAAGTAAAATAAAACCTAAACCTAAACCTAAACCTAAAATAATAAATAAAACCTAAAAGTAAAAAATAAAATAAAAATAAATCTCAACTAAAAAATAAACCTAAACCTAAAAAAAAAACTAAAATAAACCTAAATTAAAATAAATAAACCTAAAATAAATAAACTAAACTAAACAAAAATAAAAAATAAACTTAAATTAAAATAAAAAATAAAGGAAACTCAAATAAATAAAAATAAACTAAATAAATTAAATAAATCTAAACTTACTAGTTTACTTAATTTAAAAAACCCCTAAACCCTAAATCCTAAACCCAAACCCCTAAAACTAACCCTAAACCCTAAACCTACAACCCTAAACCCTAAACCCTAAAACCCTAAACTCTAAACCCTAAACCATAAACCCTTAACTCGAAGCGCTAAACCCTAAACCCTAAATCATAAACCCAAAACCCTAAAACCCTAACTAAACCCTGAACCCTAAACCACAAACCCTAAAACCATAAAACTTATAACCCTAAATCCTAAACCCCAAACCCTAAACCCCAAACTAACTCTAAACTCTAAGAATGGGTAGAACCTTGATGGCAGGAACATCACCAGGAACATCACTCTAAACTCGGTGGAGGCAGGCAAAGAATGACATCGAAGGTGGTGGTAAGGTGCTTGTTGATATGGAGGTGGTGGTCGGAGGAGTGGTGGTTATGGAGGTTGGAGGAGCGATGGAGGTTACTTGGTCGTGGAGGGAGAGATTTGGGATATGATGGCAGATCTCTCTTCTCGAGAGGCGGGGGTGGTTCTCATGGGAATTGAAGAAACTAAAGAACGATCGACCGATATGATGCATATGGAACTGTGTCATTATAGTAGAGATGATTCTACTTCTCTAGGGTTTTTTATATTCTCTATGGGTGCTCATATTTTATCTAAGTCATCGCTTTTGTCTTAGAAAACTTGGGGTGTTACTTGGTTGATGAAGTCAAAAAAAAGAAAAGTTGAATATGATTTGTTCTTTGTTAAAAAAAACTGTAAACCATAAACTAAAACTTAAACCCAAAACTTAAAACCTAAACCCTAAACCCTAAACCCCAAACCCTAAATCCTAAACCCTACATTAAACCTTAAAACATAAACCCTAAACCCTAAACCTTAAACCCTAAAAAGCTAAAACCTAATCCTAAACTAAATAAAACTTAAAAATAAAACAAATACAAAAACTAAATCAATATAATAATTAAAATAAAATAAAACATAAACTAAAACTTAAAGGCCTAAACTAAACCCTAATAGTAAATGACCAGAATAAAGAAAATAAAATAAAGCCAAGGCCACAAGATAAAGTACAAGATAAAGAGCCGCGTACTTTTGGTATAGATCTGGAGATTGTAAGATCTAGGTTCGGGTGAGCTGGCTAATAATAAAGATTCTTTGAATTCTGCCATTTAGAAAGATCAAAGATATATGAAAGGAAATTTATTTTACCATCACTTTTGCACATGTAAAAAAAATTGTGACATTCATTGCATAAAGCATTTTCTAATTTATCATATTTTAAATATCTTTGTGATTCCATCATTTATAATTGAAAAAAAATTGACAAAAGTTATTTCAATTTTTTTATTCATTCTTTTCTTTTTCTTCTTTCAATCTTCCCAATTCCCAATTCTCTTGATGGGTCTCGGTCAGAATCTTAATAAACTAGGCTATCTTGATAGCGTTAGTGAAAGTGAAATTCATCCTTTGTTTTCCTTTTCGGATCTCTTCCGTTTCATCTATTTTCTCCGGATCCTCCTTTTCTTGAACAAAGGGATCCCTCTTGTTCCTTTGAATCTCCTTCATTTCATAAATTCTTTTCTTTTTCTTTCTCCCTATCTTGGTTGTTGTTATCTAATTTTTTGGTCCTCAATCTTTGCTCTTGGGCAGCTCGACTATCTTTATGTGGTATTTTTGGTAGGTTGCGTCTATTTCTGTGTTGGGTTGTTATCTACTTTTTTCCAACTACTGATATGGATATTAATAAAGGGTTTGTTCACATCTACATTCATAATTATGATTGGGTTCATTTTATGGCCTTTACTTCTAGTGTCCTCACAGTTCAGATTCATATATATCAAATGTTTGGGATGGTGTTATTTATAGGCTCATTGACTTGCTTTTTGATTTGCCTCCTCTATTTTCTTGTGGAGGGTTTATATGCTAGCCTATTTCTCTTCTTGGGTATGACTTTTCATGTGGTTCTGGAAAAGATGGCTCATTCTCATATGTATAAGTATTCTCATGTCAGGGTGACTATATTGATGATACTATATTGATGATACTTTTCCTGCAGGGTGACTATATTATATATGGTTATTTTAGGTTTGTAGGTAATAAAGCCCATAAGACTTTCAACAAGCTATCTTCTCGGGTTTTATGATGCTATGATGATTTCACTCCCTTTTGGCTTGGTAGTAGCTCTTGTGGTAACCCTTACTGATGTTTGGATGCTCATATTTTGCATCGACCCATCTTGGTGTGAGCTTGAGCCTTCTCTATCATAATTCTTACTATCATTCTCAGGTTATGTTATTTTCATTTATCTTTGTCTATTACCTTAACTTCTCTAATCTCTTTGTTTTCTGGGTGCTTCTCTCTTGTCCTCTTGCAGATTTGCTCCATTGTGTCATGCATTCTCACTTCCTATAGAGCATTGACCCTAATCTTCCATTGGCTTATTATGTTAATCAATTTGTATCTTTTGATTTCTTTAATGTCTTCTTTTACTTTTGGATGTACTTAGATAGGGGATTTACTCCTTGCTTTGATTGTAGCTCTTTGAGCGATGGTTAGTTTATCCCCTTTAAGGACCTTGTAACCCTCTTTTTGTGGCAATAAAATATCCCCTACATGGGCTTTCCCTAAAAAATAAAAACCTAAACCTAAACCTAAAAATAAAAAATAAAACCTAAACTTAAAAAATAAAATAAAAATAAAACACAACTAAAAATTAAACATAAACTTGAAAAATAAACTAAAATAAAAAACCTAATCTAAAATAATTAAACTAAAATAAATAAAATAAACTAAATAAAAATAAAAAATAAACCTAAATAAAAAAATAAAGTAAAATAAACTCAAATAAATAAAAAATAAACTAAATGAGCCTAAACCTACCGATTTACTTAATTTAAAAAAAATAAAACCAAAACATAAAATCTTGAATCCTAAACCCTAAACCACAACCCTAAAACCCTAAAAGAACTACCCTAAACCTACACTAAACTCTAAATCATAAACCACCACCCTAAACCTAAACTCTAAACCTAAACCCACCCACCCTAAACCCTAAACCCTAAAACCACCCCCCAAACCTTAAACCCCAAACCCAAAACTCTAAACCCTAAACCCTAAACCCTAAGAATGGGTAGAACCTTGATGGGAGGAACACCACCGTCAACTAGGGTCAGTCTAGATTTGGTGGTGAAGATGAAGGTGGAGGAGGCAGTTATTGCAGTGGTGGTGGAAAATCTAGAGGGAGTGATTAGGGATATGATGGTGGATCCACACTGAGATGAGGGGTGGTTGATGGGAAGGAAGAAACTAAGAAGAATGACCCTACTCTATATGAAGCTGTCTTTATAATAGAGATAATTCTACTTATCTACGGTTTTTAATTTGCAATATGGGTGCTCATTTTTTATCTATGTCATTGCTTGTGTCTTAGAAAACTTGGTGTGCTACTTGGTTGATGAAATCAAAAGGAAGAAATTTTGAATCTAAATTTGGTCTCTATTATAAAAAACCTTAAAACCTTAACTAAAACTTAAACCATAAACTTAAACCCTAAACCTAAACCTAAATCCTAAATCCAACCTTAAACCTAAACCTAAACCACCAAACCTAAAACCATAAACCCTAAACCCAAAACCCTAAACCCTAAACCTAAACCTAAACCTTAAACCACACCACCCACCCCAAACCCCCCACTACCCTTGAAACCTTGAATAAAGATGTCATTAATAGTAGATCTGAAGAATGACCTAATCCTAACATTGTCATGGTAGCTAAAGAAAATGTTTTCAAGAGACTTTCCATTGACTATTAGAGAATTGAATACCCTAAATGATATTATAATACCATATATTATAGTACAATGTAGCATCATATATTTGAGCATGTAGCGATGTGTTTTTGGTGGTTATAAGATGTTTTGAAATGTTTTAGTATATTATGGTATTGTGCACTATAGTCTATATTAATAAAAATAATAAAAATATTGATTTAATAAATCAGATGATGAAATTTGTTAAATTTGAAGTGAGAATTAGGATGTAATACCAAAGGTGCACTACACCACTTGTAGTCTAAAAAGTAAGATTTTATGTTCAAAATAAATATTATATTTTGTAGCATAGTATAGTATCATATATCATAATACATTGTTCTGCACATCTTAAATTCTTTTATTATTTTGCAATCATGTTATCGAGCCTACACTAGCATTATTTATAAAAATGTTAATTTACACTTTAAAATGGTGGAATTTGGCTAAATTCATAATAGGAAGAGCATGTCATCATAATATATTATTTTAATTTATAAAATGTAATTGATATGACTAAAATATATAGTTTTTTATTATTTAGATTAATTTTATTATTTTTATCTCATGCAATCCCTTGTGAAGTGATATGCAATATAATGTAATATAATATGTTATAGTATATTATAATATAGGATGCCAAAACATAGTGTATTACTACTTGTTGTTTAGCATATTTTAGTTTATTATAGTATGATGTAGTAGAGTTTTTATTGCTATAAGTCATAAAAATACTGATTTATAGGCTGGGATGATGGGATTTGGCCAAATTTAAGTTAAGCTTTAGGTAACATCATTGGGGTATGCTATGGTGTGTCATTTAATCAAAAGAATGGAATTTTGCATCCAAAATAAATGTTCTTTTTTCAACCAAATTTTATAATTTTTTTGCTTAAAGTGATACATTTTAAGGAGTAATGTTAGATAATATATTATATGAAAGCATATTAAAATATAATGTACACAACAATAAAACTTCACATATATATGATTGTGGTGGTGTGTTACTAAATGTTATTGTATATTTTAGTATGTTTTACTTTTGTTATAATAGATTGGGTCAAAACTCAAAAAAATGTTAATTTGAAAGTTGAGATGGAACAATTTAGCCAAATTCTTGGCACACGCCAAGATGCAACACCAAAATTATGCTATTTTGTACCATTTCTATTAAAAAAAATAAAAATTTTACATCCAAATTGAACTTTATTGATATTTTGAGAAAATTTTGTTATTTATTCCTTTTAAGTGATTTTAATGAAGTGTAATGTTAGACAATATATTATATTATAGCAAATTATAATATAATATAGTATGTTAATTCACACAATATTATGTCTAGCATGATATTGTATAGTTAGTTTGATCTTGTACCCTTTCAAATCATAAAATGTTAGTTACAATGTTAAGATGATGTAATTTCAATGAATACATTGTTAGGCGTTTGGTTGAAGTATTAAAGGTGTGCATAAGAGAAGAAATAAAATTTGATGAGAATTCCATGTCAAGAACATGGAGGGAGATTCCCTAGGGGATCACACATGCAGCGGACATGACATGTGAGGGGTCTATGTCGAGGGCATAGAAGAAGAAAATCTACTGGGGATAAGGTTTGAATTTAATTTCATTATATGATTTATGGAAAGAAGATCCTCTAGGGATAAGAATCTATAATCCACCAGGGATTAAGATCGAATAGACTTTAATTTGTTTTATTTTAATTGATGTGGAGACATATCGGCTAGAGATATTTGATCAAGTCACTGAGGATTATATGAACCTTCTACTAGGGAAGCAAGTTTGAGCTATCTGGGGATTGGGACTTGAGTTTTATTTCATAGATTTATTTGGGGATGTATCCATTGGAAATAAGAGTTTGGTAGGATTTCTTTGATTTAGACTCTATTAGGGGAGTTGGTTTAATTTGGATCCCCTAGAAAGGTTGGTTTTGAATTTTATTTGTTTGCTTGACATGTTTATATATGATTTAGGGCTCCACTAGAGAGAAGGGTGTGATTTAAATCTACTGGGGAAATTCATTGGGTTTAATTTAGTTTGAGTTAATGTATGGACCCTTTGGTGTATGATGGACCCACTGATAAGGGGCTATATCAGCCTTGACCTACCTCAGGTTTAAAAATTCAAAGGGATAATCTACCGGTTGTAGGGTAGAGCTACCCAACCTCAGGGGTTTCCATTCAGTGTGGAACAACTATGCTAGGAAGAAGGTGTAGCAGACTTACATCTTCCAAAGTGAGGAACAACCGCTGGGGTGACCTGTTGGATGCACAATAAATCAAAATTGTCCTAGGGCGACTACTAAGTGAATGTGGTTGGGACTTATGTCAACTCAAAAGTAGTCAGGATTAATTTTATCTTAATTTATTATGATTTGATATGGTTTGTTTGGTTTAGTTTGATTTTGAATTTAGGGCATATCCATTGGGGATGTGAGGTCAATCAAATTTGATAGATTTAATTTATTGACCATGTCGGTGTGTGATGGACCCACTAAGAAGGGGCTATATTAGACTTGTCCTATCTCAGATTTATAAATCCAAAGGGATAGTCTATTGGCTATGGGGTAGAGTTAGCCAACCTATGGGGTTGCCTTTCATTATGCAATGGCTATGCTAGGAAGAAGGCGTAGTAGAATTACATCTTCTAAAGCAGGGAACAATAGCTAGGGTGACCGGTTGGTAGCACAACAAATCAAACTTGACTTACGAGCGACTACTGAGTGAATGCTGCTAGGTAATTATATTAACTCAAGAGTAATTAGGTGATTCTTATAGGGAGTTCAGCTGGCACTGCTTTAAATATGTGATACTTGCTTGAAAAAAGTACTGCTAGGGTTTTTCTCTTAATCCATTGGTGAATATATATTTTGTTTATATGTTTGCATAGACCCTATTGGTGTGCGAGGGACCACATTGAGAAGGGGATATATTAGCCTCGACCTATCTTAGATTTACTAGACCAAGGGAGAATTTGGACATCCATAGGATGGATTCTCCAACCACAGGGGTGGTTACTAGGAAAGGGGAACTATCCAATCCTATAATAACCTCAATAGTGTCTAAATGGTGTCACAAAGGATGTGATTCAAATATAGTGCCCATAGGGGAGGTTCCACTAGGGGCGTTATCCTGAGCCCTGGAAAAGAAAGCTTATAGGTGAATAGTGGCCAACTTAAGGAGAAACCATAGTAGACTTACATCTTCCATGACTGGTGTATCCTAAGGTGTGAGACTCAATCAACCTAAGGTGTATCCATCAACATGAGTGGTGTATCCATTAGCATAATGAGAACCAAAAAACCTAAGGTGTTGTAGGTGTGCAATGATCAATTTGGAAAGAAAGCATGTAGGCTTACAACTTTCCAAGCAGAACTAATCATTGGGATAGTCTGTCATCAATGGGATAGATGCTATCTGATCCAGAGTGACTACTAAGCGGGGAGCCCCAAGGAAGGATTGGACCCAGACTTAAAGCAGTCGGGAAGGAAGGAGCTGCTAGGGGACTTATCCTAAATCTCAAATATACTTGACCCAGTGCAGAGGCTAATCTAGAAGAAAGCTAATCTAAAATCATAAGACTCACATACTCTTAAATGAAACCAACTCTCAAAATAATAAGGTGCTCAAATAAAGTAAAAAAGTGTACATCCTTAAAGACCGCTAACACAGTGGTGCACACAACCTAAAACTAGGCATTAGTGCCTGATGTTATCTTAGAGATAATAAAGATATGTGTTTGACATTGGCGTATCCACACAATCTTTGATCATCACATGGTAGTATCCTAGTCTCTTGATCTTGGCTTTATCTTGATTTGGTGGTTGGCTACACATAATCCTAAGTGTACATCTGTCATGACCTTATAGGCTTCCTACTTGTCAAAACATTGTAACCACCAATGATCAAAAGATCGCCAGTATAAGACACAATCCACAAGAGCATTGGAAAGGGCTCTCTGGTTCATCTGATGGCCTTAGGACTTCTCTTGAGGTGATTTTCCTTTATTTAGGTAATCCATGAATGGTTGCCACCAATCTAACTCCTCATCCTTCTTGGCAATGGTAACCTCCCCTTCAAAAGGGTACTTTTTGATGAGTTCAATATTCATAAGGGATAAGACTTATCTATTTTAGAACTTTATTGATTTGGACTCATCCTCCGGACATGCCAACTCCTTGGCAAGCTTGGTTAAAGCATATGCTATGATGTTCACCCCTTGAGGAATCTTATAAATGGTAACCTCTGGGATTTAGGCTAACAACTCTATGGTGTACTTGTGCTAGTGATGGTTTCTGGGCTTTATAACCTTATAGGACCCAGCGATTTGGTTGATTACTAGCTGAGGATCTTCAAAGATGTTGATATTCTTGATGCTTAGAGTGACGACTAACTCCAGACTAGCAATCAGAGCATCAAATTCAGCTTCATTATTGGTGCAAGCATTGAACAATTGATATGATAATCTCATCACATCGCGGCCCGGAGTTAAGATAACTATTCCTACCCCTGCCTTTCTTAGAATAATAGATTGTGGTTCTTCTCCTCTTTGAGAGGATGCTGCACCATCAAAGTACATCTCCTAGCAGTGAATGCTAATATCCCCTAAGTTTATGATTTGTTCACCGGGGAGATCATTACAAAGCAGAGAGTTAGCAGGAAGTGGGTGTACTTCTAATAAATCTACTAGAGCTTGTCCTTTCACCATACGTAGGGGTACGAAGGTAATGTCAAACTACGAGAGGATAATGGACCATCATGCCAATCATCTAGATAGCATCGACCATGTCATGAGATACTATAGTGGATTGATCCTAGAGATTAAGTTGACTTTATGAGGAATCATGTAGTGTTGTAGCTTTTGGTATGCAAAGATTAAAACTAGGTAATGCTCCTTAATGGGTGGATAATTAGCCTCAGCAGGGATTAGACGATGGCTGAGGAGTAGAGTGTGTTTTTCTTCCCTTCATCATTGGCTTGGGCCAACAAAGCACCAAGGGAGTGGTCTAACATAGCAATGTAAAGTATGAGCAGCTTTCCCGGGATCGGGGTTGCTAGAATTGATGATGTAATCAGGTAATGCTTGATGTCTTCGAAGGCATGCTCACATTTGTCATCCTACTTGAACTTAGCATCCTTCTTGACAACTACTGAGAATGGCTGACATCTTCCCGATATGGTGGATATAAAGCATCTTAGATATGCCAATCACCCTTGAAATTATCTGAGTTGAGTTAAAATTTTAGGGTGTGTAATTTCTAATATTACCTTGATCTTCTCAGATTGATTTGATTCCACAGGGTGGGACAACAAACCTAAGGAATTTCCACGAAGCTACTCTAATGCACACTTCGGGGTTCATTTTGAGCTTAAATTATCTTAAGCGTCTAAAACTACTATCAAGTCAAAGAGATGGTCTTCCTTTTCTTTTGACCATGAGATCATCGGCATAGCACTTGACTTGATGATGAATAAGTTTGTCAAAGATTTGAGTCAATCCCCGCTGGTATGTAGCACTGACATTTTTAAGTTTGAAAGGCATGACTTTATAGCAATAAATTTTGATCATAGTTCTAAAAGTAGTGTTTCTTAAAAGATTTATATTAGTATATAATGTGAAACTTGGCTTCGGTCTTCCAATCATCTATCTCCAAGGAAAACACTATGGAGCCTAAGGCCTGTTGACCTCACTTTTAGAGTGCAGATTCAATCTTCCCATCTTAGACATTGGATTCTTCTAAACACTATGATGTCTCTAGTCATAAGACACTTCTAATAATTAGGTAAATAATTAAACTAAGCTTAAAGACTTAGAAGGGTTAACCATAGGATTAGGTTATGCCTTAGGGATTAAGATAATCTAACTACCCCAAATCAATCCATGTTCACCTTCTCAAACCAAACATCAAGTTCAATTCAAACATCAAATTCCAATCCAAATTCAAACCCAAAATCCAAAACCTAATGATTAAAGCCCATGATCAAATCCAAACTTGAAACCCTTCCATAGTCATATGACCTATCCATGGGACTTAGCCAAATCTTAATCCAAATCAATCCAACATCAATTGCTTTTCTCATAATAAATTTATATCTTCAATCACCTTTCTAAATATAAATGAAATCTACATTCAAATGATCAAAACTAAATCTAACTAAATCAAATTAAATCAAAACCCTTCCTAAGCCATATGACCTATCCCATGGACTTAGCCAAATCTTAATCGAAATCAAGTCAAACTCAATTGATTTCCTCACAAATCAATCATATTTTCAATCATCTTCATAAATTTAAATGAAATATACATTTAAATCATCAAAACTAAATCAAACCAAATCAAAATCCAAACCTAAGAAACATGACCCAACTCCATGGTCTTAGCTAAATTCCTTCATTCCAAAACCCAAATTCAATTCATTTTCTAATGAATCAATCATACCTTCAATCATATTCACAAATATAAATGAAATTTACAATCATAAAGCCAAACAAAAATCAACCCAAGTCAAACCCAACTTAACCCTTTTGACTTTAAATGTTCAAATGAACCAAAAGCCATTTGAACCCATGCCAATTGCAATTGAATTTATAAATCAATCCCAAATTCATATATAAACTCAATTAAATAAAACTCAACCCAAAATCAAGCCAACTAAACCTAATTGGTCCACTTTACTCAAAGTGGGCAATTTGACCTATTTGAGCCAAGTTCTAATCCTACCCAAATTTGATTGAACTAAGCCAATCAAAACCATCCATCATGACTGTTGATCCCCTTAGGCTGATCAATTATCACAAATTGAGTCAAACCAAGTCAACTTGGTCATTTGACCAAGTCAACCCCTTAACCCATATGAAGCCAAACTAGCCAAATTGTAACCTAAGCCAAATCCAATGATTCATACCAAATCAAAATAAGTATTTGAATATGATTCAATTGAGTCAAACCAAATCCAATTGGCCCTCTTGACCCAAGTTGAACCAAATTGACCTAAATCACCAAATTACGTGAAATCAAAATATAAACCAAATTGATTGCAACCAATAGCTCAAGTTCATACTAAATTGATTGTTGAACTTGACCAAAGCCATGATTGCACCCAATTGAACACAATTGACCTACTTAGCCCAAATTGACCTAAAGTTTCAAGTTAGCCTAAATCAGAACCAAATTCAAATTAATTGAAACTAAAGCCTACAATCAACCCAAGCCAATTTAGCCAATTTGGTCAAATTGGTAAACTTAACCCATTTGACTCAAATGAATTCAAATGAGCCAAAATTAGAACTAAGCTAAACTAAACCAAACCAATAGAACCAAAACATCCCAAATGATCATCTGAACTTGACCCAACCCTTGGTTTGACCCAATTTGACCAATTGGTCAACTTGACCCAACCTAACCCAATTTGACCTAAATGTGTCAAATTGAGCCAAACTTAACCAAATCAACTCCAATTAACTTGAAATTTGAGCTAACCTACTTTTGGCTCATTTCAAATCTGCCCAAATCAAATCCAATGCCAAATGATTATTCTACCATTGGGTCAAGGGCATCATATGAGACAAATCACTCATGTAAGTGGTCATTTCCATTCATTGGCCACTTAGTACTCTCCCAGTGGTCCACCTAGGCACTTAGGACACTACCCAACATAACCCAAGGGGTGGTTGGCTCGACCATGAAATCACCTCACCCTCTCCATTGGAGAATTTAAAACCCTTAGGACACCCATGATTCCTCCTTGGTAGCCACCTCCACACCTTCAACTAACCAAGACGAGCCAACTCACCTCCTCCTTGCCACCCAGGACTCCCTAAGATGGCCGGACACTAGAAAACCAATCATAAAATGAAGGGAGGTATTCACCTCTCATTTTCACTCAAACACATAAAATTATTCCTTGAGCCTAGCTACCCAAGATGACCGCTAGAGCCATTCCCTAAGCTCCCAAGCTTGTTTCCTCGATCAAGAAATGCCATTTCCGTCATCCCAAAATAGGACACTCCCATTTCCAAACTAACTTCCCTATTTCTCCATCAAACTCAAACTAACTTTGTGCGCACCTTCCCTAGGCCTCATCGAGCATGAACGAATCATCTCCCAAGCTTCTTGAGCACTGGAGGTGAGACTTCGATCAAAGCTAAGCTCCAAATCACCAGTTCATGGTATTTCAAGTGAACATCTAGGAATTGATCCAATTATTACTGAACATGGCTTTGTCTCCACTAAATGAAGCTTCCTCAATCATTCGAGCCACCAGTCTTGAGCTCTGATGAGGTATGCTTCCAAAACTGATCCTTAGGCAAAAATTGGTTGGAGCTTTTTAAAAAAAAACTTGCATCTCGTGTGATCTTGACCATTGGATCCCATCCGATTATTATTGTAAAGGTGTGGGATTCTTTTGGAGTTGATCCGAGATCAGGTAAGCTTAGATCAAGTGAGCAATGGAGGATGGACTCCATTCTCTCTTACTAGCCTAACGTTAGATCACGCACAGTCCGTTCCATGTGATTGAAATGTACGATCATGATTAGTTCCACTAGATCGATCTAATTTAATCTATTAAGCTCTGGGATTAATCGTAGCCATCCGATCTTACATCAGATGGTGGATGAGAAAGCACATCCACCGCCACCACGTGGGCACCGAGTCGGATAAGTTTTAAGTAGCTAATCCGAGTGCCATGTGGTGCCAATAGGATTAGGCTTTATTTAGGCTAATTTATCATTTTTAATAGCTGAAACTCCTAAAAATCATAAAAAATCATAGAGAAATAAATAAATATTAATTTTAAAGGTGATTTAGAGGAGAATTAATAAAAAATGATCTTAACTCATTTTGAATAGTAATAAATGTTTAATTAAAGTTTAATTACAAAATTTATTAGCTTAATTACTCTTGAGCAATTAATCCCAAATTTTATGGGTTAATTTAATGGGATGACCTTTTCCTCCCATGATTTTATTGGGATTTATTGCTCACTTAATTAGGAAAATTGACTAATTAAACCTTAACTACTCTTTTAAGTGAATTAATGATTAATTAATCCCATGAATAATAACAAATTGGTTAATTAAGTTTATTAATCATTGTTCAACAATAAGTGAACTAAGGAATAGGGTTGGGACCCCTTTCCCTAAGTTTATTTCACCCTTTTTTAAGATGAAATTAATTAAGATTTAACTAATTAATTAAATCGCTTAATCAAATTGAAATCATAATAACATCAGACCTTAATTAATTAAATCATCTCGTAGATCATTAGGTGTTTAATAACCTAAAAAACTTTAATGAAATTGTGGTTAGTCCACATGTGTGGGAAAACCATAAGAGTAATTAATTAAGTTCCTTAATCTAATTTACTATTAATCATGAGCTAATTGCATTTGGCCCCTTTTATTTCTAGGATCATTGCAAGTTTATTTTCCATGCATATCATGTTGGCTCATAATTATTTAGTTAATTACTTTAAGGTGACATTAGTAAGGGTAATAAATTCATCTAATTAAGGGTTCAACTTAATTAACCCATAAAATCAACTTAATTATATTTCCTTAAATTAAATCAAATCACTAATGTGGGAATGGGTTTAAAACAACAAGTGATTATTTCTCTTCTCCTCTTTAAATCAAATCTAATCCAAAACTTAATTAATAAAGAAGCTTTGGTTTGATTTAAATAATCTTATTTGATTTGATTGTATGAACTACTTTGGTTGAATGAATCACATGCTTATATTTGATTGTCCTATTTCCAATCATGTTAAATTTGGTATGTCATTTGAATTAATGCATCCATCTTTTCAAAATCAAGTAAAATAAAGTGGATTTCCTTTATCTAAGCTTACATGTGTTGATTTAATTTATTATATGCATGGCTATTATCACTATTAAATCCAAATGTATTTTTCAAAAGCTTATTAATGAATATTAATATGTGTTTTGATATGAGTTATAAATACATAAGAAATGCATGTGCTTATAGCTTAAGTGTATGAATGCTGAGTTATCTTCCTCTATTCATGTGTTGATTTATATAAGATTGAATGGTAATGGGTATATAGTCTGGACATCCTGGGAAAATGAGGCTTTAGCTAGCCCCAAGGAGGTCATTTGATTACCTCACTTCCCTGGTTTGTTACTTGGTTGATGAAATTGAAAAGAAGAGATGTTGAATTTGAATTTGTTCTCTGTTAAAAAAAAACCAAAACCCTAAACAATAAACTAAAACTTGAACCCTAAACTTAAAACCTAAACCTTAAACCTGAAACCTTAAAAAAAAACCCTAAACCCTAAAACACTAAACCCTAAACCCTAAAATCTACAACCCAAATCCCAAACACTAAACCAAACCTAAACCCTAAACCCAAAACCATCAATCCTAAACCCAAACCCAAAACCTAAAAAGTAAAACCTTAAAAACCTAAAAACCAAAACTAAATAAAATCTAAAAATACAATGAATAAATAAAACTAAAGCTAAATAAAATAAAAAAAATAAAATATATAAAAAGCTAAACTAAAACCTAAACCTAAACCTAAACTTAAACCTAAAAATAAAATAAACAAATAAAAAATAAAAAACTAAAATAAAATAATAAAAAACAAACTAAACTAAAAATTAAAATTAACCTAAAAATAAAATGTAAATAAAATAAAATAAACTTAAAATAAAAATAAAATAAACCTCAAATAAAATAAAATAAAAACCTAAACAAAAATAAATAGAAATAAAACCTAAAATAAATAAAAATAAAACTTAAACCTAAACTAAAAAAAAAAACCAAAAAAATAAAATATATAATAAACATAAACCTAAACTAAAATAAACAAAACTAAATTAAATAAAACCTAAACTTAAACCTAAAATAAACTAAACATAAACCTAAAAAATAAAATAAAATAAACTAAAAGAAACCTAAACCAGAACAAAAAAAAACAAAAAAAATAAACCTAAAATAAAAACCTAACACCTAAACCTAAAAAAATAAAATAAAAACCTAAATCTAAACTTAAAAATAAAAAATAAAACCTAAACCTAAAAAAATAAGATTAAACAAGAAAAAATAAACATAATCTAAAAACCTAAAGCTAAAAACTAACTAAAATAAATAACCTAAACTAAAATATATAAACCTGAAATAAATAAACTAGTCTAAATAAAAATAAAAAATAAACCAAAAATAAAAATAAAATAAATAAACTAAACTAAAGTGGTAAACCTACCACTGCTACTCTAAATCCACCAAACCATAAACCATAACACTGACCCTAGGCCACTGACCCAAACCCAAACCCAAAATAAACCCAAATCCCTGAGCCCAAAATCCCTGAGCCTAAACCCTAGGCCTAAAACCCTGACATAAATCCTGACCCTAGGCCATTAAACCAAAAATGCAAAATGAGCTGAGCCTGAGCCCAAACCTGAGCTCTAACCACTCACCCACTGACCCTAAAACACTAAATCATGAAACCCTAAATCCTAGGCCATAAAATCAAAACCTCCTAAATGTAAAAAATAAATAAATGAGTAATTCTCTAAAATAAATAAAAAAAATAAAAATTAATAAAACATAAACCTAAATCTAAAATAAAATAAAATAATAAATAAGCTAAAATAAAATAAATAAAACCTAAACTAAACTAAAAAAAATAAAATAAAACCTAAGAATAAACCCAAAATAAAATAAAACTAAATGTAAAATAAAATATAATAAATACAATAAAAAAAAAATAAAATTAAATAAAAAATAAACCTAAAAAATAACCTTAAATAAAAGCTAAAAATAAATAAAAATAAAATAAACCAAACTAAAAAAAAGCCTAAACCTAAAATAAAAATAAAATAAACCTAAACCTAAACTAAAATAAATTAAACAAAAATAAATAAAACCTAAACTAAATAAAATAAAATAAACTAAACATAAACTAAAAAAATATAATCTTTAAAATTAACATAATATAAAAACCAAAAACCTAAACTTAAAAAATAAACTAAAATAAAAAACCTAGACAAAAATAAATAAACCTAAAATGATTAAACTAAATTAAATAAAAATAAGAAATAAATATAAAAAATATAAAATAAAATAAACTAGAATTAATAAAAAAATAAAGTTAATAATCTAAATAAGCATAAACTACTAGTTTACTTAATTTTAAACAAAAAATACGATAAATCCTAAGCCATAAACCCTAAACCCTAATATAAAAAAGTATGTATAATGTAAACCTTAAAAAACCCTAAACCCTAAACAGTTAACCATAAGTCCTAACCCTAAACCCTAAACCCTAAAAGCATAAACCCTAAAACCCTAAACCCTAAACCTTAAACCCTATATCCTACACCATAAACATTTGAAAACACTAAACCCTAAATCGTTAACCCTAAGTCCTAACCCTAAACCCTAAACCCTAATCTTAAACCCCAAACCCTAAACCTCAAACCCTAAACCTAAACCTAAAGTAAATAAATAAATTAAAAAATAAACTAAAGCCAAAATCTTAACCCTAAGAATGGGAAGAATCTTGACAACATGAACATTACTATCAACCAGGCTCAGTTTAGATCTGGCGATGTAAACGAAGGCGAAGGGGATGGTTATCGCAATAGTGGTGGGGAATCTGAAGATGGTGGTCAGAGTAGTGGTGGTTATGGAGGTGGTCAGAGTAGTGGTGGTTATGGAGGCGAGAGGAGCGACGAAGGTTACAGCCATGGTGGTGATGGAGGGAGAGATCGGGGATATGATGCTGGATCCTGCTATTCGAGAGGCTAGGGTGGTTCTAATGGGAATTGGAGAAAATTAAGAATGGCCAATCTGATCTGCTAGTTATGGAACTGTCTTTACAATAGGGACAGTTCTAGTTATCTATGGTTTTTGATTAGCTCTATGCGTGCCCTTTTTTTATCTATGTCGTCGCTCATGTCATTGAAAACTTGGTGTGTTACTTGGTTGATCAAATAAAAAAGAAGAAAGGTTGAATCAAAATTTTTTCTCTATCAAAAAAAGACCAAAAACACTAAACATAAAACTTATACCATAAACCCTAAACCTTAAACCCTAAAAACCCTAAACCTAAACCTTAAACCTTATATCCTCCCAAAACCCAAAACCCTAAACCCAAAACCCAAACCCTAAACCCTAAATAAAAAAAGCCCATAAACCTTAAACCCTAAAAAGCTAAAAAGCTAAACCTAAACAAAATAAAACCTAAAAATAAACTAAATAAAAAAACTTAAACAAAAATATAATAATAAAATAAATTAAAATAAAAACATAAACTAAAATTTAAACCTAAACTTAAACTTAAAAAGAAATTAAAAAAGTAATAAAAATTAAACTAAAATAGAATAAATAAAAATCTAAACTAAATTAAAAAAATAAAAACCTAAATAAAATTAAAACTAAACCTAAAATAAAAATAAAATAAAAACTAAATAAAACCTAAACTAACAATAAAATGAATAAAAAAATAAAATAAACCCAAACTAAAAAAAAAAAGCTAAACCTAAATAAAATAAAATAAACCTAAACCTACACTAAAATAAACTAAAATAAATAAAACCTAAACCTAAGATAAACTAAACCTAAACCTAAACTATCTAACTTCAAAAAATAAACAAATATAAACCTAAACCTAAACTAAAAAAAAAACCTAAAAAAAAAACCCTAAAATAAAAATAAAACCTAAACTAAATAATAAAACTAAATTAATAAATAAACATAAACCTAAATGATAAACTAAAATAAATAAATACTAAAATAAATAAACCTAAAATAAATAAACTAAACTAAATAAAAATAAAAATAAACTTAAATTAAAATAAAAAAATAAACTAAAATAAATAAAAAATAAACTAAATAAACCTAAACCTGGGTTTACTAATTTTAAAAAAAATAAATAAATAAACCCTAAACCTTAAACCCTAAAATTAAACCAAAACCTAAAATAAAATAAACACAAACCTAAACTTAAACTAAAAATAAAATAAAAAAAAAATAAAAATAAACAAAAATAAAATAACTAAAAACTAAACTAAAAAATTAAAATTAACCTAAAATAAAATCATAAAAAAAAATAAAATAAACTTAAAATAAAAATAAAATAAACCTCAAATAAAATAAAATAAAAACCTAAACATAAAAAATAAACCTAGAAATAAAACCTAAAATAAATAAAAAATAAATCTTAAACCCTAAACTAAAAAAAACCAAACCTAAAATAAAAATATATAATAAACATAAACCTAAACTAAAATAAACAAAACTAAATTAAATAAAACCTAAACTTAAACCTAAAATAAACTAAACATAAATAAACAAAATAAAATAAAATAAAGAAAACTAAAGAAACCTAAACATGAACAAAAAAAAACCTAAAAAATAAACCTAAAATAAAAACCTAAATCTAAACCTAAAAATAAAAAATAAAACCTAAACCTAAAAAATAAGATTAAACAAGAAAAATAAACAAATCAAAAACTAAAATGAAAAAAAAAACTAAAATAAATAACCTAAACTAAAATATATAAACAAATAAATAAACTAGTCTAAATAAAAATAAAATAAACCAAATAAAATAAAATTAAATAAACTAAAAATAAACTAAACTAAATAAATGACCTACCTAAACTCTAAATCCTAAACCTAAACCCTAAACTAAACTACCTACCTAAACCCAAAGACCAACCACAAATCTCAAACCCACTCCTAAAACCTGAGCCCTGGCCTAAACAAAACCAAACTAAGCCAAACTGAGAGGCCCTAAGCTGAACTGACCTAAACCCACTGACTGACCCTAAAACCCTAAATTGTACCCAACCTAAATGAGCCAAACCAAACCTATGTAAATAAAATAAATAAAGATTCTAAATAAAATAAAAATAATAAAATAATAAAAATAAACCTAAATCTAAAATAAAATAAATAATAAAATAAAAAATAATAAATAAATAAACCTAAACTAAACTAAAAAAAATAAAATAAACCTAAGAATAAAAACCCAAAATAAAATAAAAAATAAATGTAAAATAAAAATATAATAAATGTAAAATAAAAATAATAATTAAATAAAAACCTAAACCTAAAAAATAACCTTAAATAAAAGCTAAAAATAAATAAAAAATAAAACCAAAACTGAAAACTAAAAAAAAGCCTAAACCTAAAATAAAAATAAAATAAACCAAAACCTAAACTAAAATAAATTAAACAAAAATAAATAAAACCTAAACTAAATAAAATAAAATTAACTAAAAATAAACTAAAAAATATAACCTTTAAAATTAACCTAAAATAAAAACCAAAAACCTAAACCTAAAAAAAAACCTAAACTTAAAAAATAAACTAAAATAAAAAACCTAGACTAAAATAAATAAACCTAAAATGATTAAACAAAACTAAATAAAAATAAGAAATAAACATAAAAAATATAAAATAAAATAAACTAAAATTAATAAAAAATAAAGTAAATAATCTAAATAAGCATAAACTACTAGTTTACTTAATTTTAAACAAAAAATACAATAAACCCTAAACCACAAAGCTATAACCTTAAATCGTATATCCTAAACCATAAACCTTAAAAAACCCTAAATCCTAAATCGTTAACCATAAGTCCTAGCCCTAAACCCTAAACCATAAAAGCATAAACCCTAAAACCCTAAACCCTAAACCCTATACCCTATAAACCATAAACCATTAAAAACATTAAACCCTATACTGTTAACCCTAAGTCCTAATCCTAAACCCTAAACCCTAAACCCTAATCCTAAACCCCAAACCCTAAACCAAAACCTAAAGTAAATAAGTAAATTAAAAAAATAAACTAAAGCCAAAATCTTAACCCTAAGAATGGGAAGAATCTTGGACATGAACATTATGTCACCAGTTCTTATATCGATGTAAACAAAGCGAGGGATGGTTATCGAATAGTTATGGGAATCTAAAGATGGTGGTGGGTAGTTGTGGTTGGAGGGAGGAGCGGCGGAGGTTAGACCATGGTGGTGATGGAGGGAGAGATATATGATCTTTGGATCACTATTCGAGAGGCTTGGGTGGTTATGGGAATTGGAGAAAATAAATGGCCAATCACTAGTTATGGGCTGTCTTTATAGGAATTCTAGTAATCTATGGTTTTTGATTAGCTCTATGCGTGCCCTTTTTTTATCTATGTCATCATTCATGTCATTGAAAACTTGGTGTGTAGTGATCAAATCGAAAAGAAGAAAGGTTGAATCAAAATTTTTTCTCTATAAAAAAAAAGACCAAAAACCCTAAACCTAAAACTTATACCATAAACCCTAAACCTTAAACCCTAAAAACCCTAAACCTAAACCTTAAACCTTATATCCTAAACCCAAAACCCTAAACCCTAAAACCCAAAACCCAAAACCCTAAACCCTAAATCCAAAAAAGCCCATAAACCTTAAACCCTAAAAAGCTAAAAAGCTAAACCTAAATAAAATAAAACCTAAAAATAAACTAAATAAAAAAACTTAAACAAAAATCTAATAATAAAATAAACTAAAATAAAAACATAAACTAAAATTTAAACCTTAATCTAAACTTAAAAATAAATTAAAAAAGTAATAAAAATTAAACTAAAATAGAATAAATAAAAATCTAAACTAAACTAAAAAAAATAAAATTAAAACTAATCCTAAAATAAAAATAAAATAAAAACTAAATAAAAACCTAAACCTAAACAATAAACCTAAAAAATAAAACCTAAAAATGAACAAAAAATAAAACCAAAACCCAAACTAAAAAGAAAAAGCTAAATCTGAAATAAAAATAAAATAAACCTAAACCTACACTAAAATAAACTAAACTAGAATAAATAAAACCTAAACCTAAGATAAACTAAACCTAAACCTAAACCTATACTAACTTCAACAAAATAAACAAAATATAAACCTAAACCTAAACTAAAAAAAAACCTAAAAAAAAACCTAAAACCTAAACCTAAAAATAAAAAATAAAACCTAAACCTAAAAAATAAAATAAAAATAAAACTAAATTAACAAATAAACCTAAACCTAAACATAAACCTATAGGATAAACTAAAATAAATAAATACTAAAATAAATAAACCTAAAATAAATAAACTAAACTAAATAAAAATAAAAATAAACCTAAATCAAAATAAAAAAATAAACAAAAATAAATAAAAAATAAACTAAATAAACCTAAACCTACCAGTTTACTTAATTTAAAAAAAATAAATAAATAAACCCTAACCCTAAACCTTAAACCCTAAAATTAACCCTAAAAACCAAAACTAAAACCTAAACCTACCTAAACCTAAACCTAAAACGGTTATAAAATAAAAATAAAATTAAAGTAAAATAAAATAAATAAAACCTAAACAAAATTTAAAAAATTAGAAAACCTAAATAAAATAAAAACTAAACTTAAAATAAAAAATAAAAAATAAAATAAAATAAAATTAAATAAAACCTAAAATAATAATAAACATAAAATAAACCTAAAACCTAAAAAAAAGAAACCTAAACCTAAATAAAATAAAATAAAACCAACAATAATAAGCTAAACTAAAATAAATAAAACCTGAACCTAAACTAAACTTAAACCTGAACCTAAACTAAAATAATACTAAAATAAACCTAAAACCAAAATTAAAACAAAATAAACCTAAAATAAACATAAAACTAAACCAAATTTAAAAAAATACTAAACCCTCACTAAATCCAAACCAAACCCAATCCTAAACCCTAAACCTACCAACCTAAACTAAACTAAGCCTAAACTACCCTGAGCCTTAAACCCAAACCCAAAACCCTAAAGCCAAACCACAATCCCTAAATCCTCCCTAAAACCTACCAAACTCTGGCCTAACAACCACTGAACCTAAACCTACCACATAAACCTAAACCTAAACTAAAAGTAAACCTAAACCTCAAAAAATTAAAACCTAAAAATAAACTTAAAATAAAAAATTAAAAGCTAATCTTAAAAAAATAAAATAAAAAATAAACAAAAAACTAAAAAATAAAATTAAAATAAAATTAAACCTAAACCTAAACCTAAAAAGTAAACTAAAATAAATAAACCCAAATTAAATAAACTAAACTAAATAAAAATAAAAATAAAGCTAAATCAAAATAAAAAATAAAATAAACTAAATAAATCTAAACTTTGAGTTTACTTAATTTAAAAAATTTTAAAAATAAAAATTAAAAAAAATTATAACCCTATGCCCTAAACCTTAAAACTACCCCTAAACCCTAAAGTCTGAACCCTAAACCTTCAACCCTAAACCCTAAAACCCTAAACCCTAAACCTTAAATCCCAAACCCTAAAATGCTAAACCCTAAACCCCAAACTATAAACCCTAAACCCTAAACTCTAAACCCTAAACCATAAACCATTGGCCCTAAAAACTTAAAAATCTAAACATAAACTAAATAAAACTAAAAAATAAAATAAAAAAATAAAACCTAAAACTAAATAAAATAATAAAATAAAAGAATAAAAACATAAACTAGAACCTAAACCTAAGTAAGCTTAAAAATAAAAATATTAATAATAAAATAAAAACTAAAGTCAAATAAAATAAAAACCTAAACTAAACTAAAAAAAATAAAATAAACCTAAAAATTTAAAACCAAAATAAAATAAAAACTAAACGTAAAATAAAAATAAATCAAACCTAAAATAAAATTAAATAAAAACTAAATAAAACCCTAAACCTAAAAAGTGAACCTAAAAATAAATAAATAAAAATAAACCCTAAACTGAAAAAAAAAACAAAACCTAAGATAAACAAAATAAAGTAAACGTAAACCTAAACTAAAATAAACTAAAGTAAATAAATAAAATATAAACCTAAACCTAAAGTAACCTAAACTAACCCAAATAAAATAAAATATACTAAAATAAACTTATACTTAAAAAAAATAAAACCAAAAAAATAAACTTAAAATGAAACTAAAACCTAAACCTAAAAATAAAAATAAAACCTAAACCTAAAAATAAAATAAATAAAAATAAAACTAAAAAAATAAACATAAACCTAAACCTAAATGAAGAAAGATAAATAAAAAAAACCAAAATAAACTAAAATAAAACCTAAACTAAAATAAATAAACCTAAAATAAATAAACTAAACTAAATAAAATAAAAATAAATAAATAAAAAATAAAATAAAATAACTAAAATAAAAAAATAAACTAAAAAAAACATAAACCTGGGTTTGCTTAATTAAAAACACTAACTAAAAACCACAACCCAAACCTAAATGTTTAACCCTAAACCTAACTGACCCTAAACCCTAAATGACCCTAGGCCTAAAACCACCAGGCCCTACCCTAAACCTAAAGATCCACCCAACCACTCTGATAAACCTAAACCTAAATGATAAATCTAACTAAACTGTCCTAAACCTAAACATCTTAAACCAATGCCACCAAACCAAACACTAAACCCTACTAACCTAAACCTGCTAAACCCCAACCTAAACCTAAAGCCATAAACCAAAATCCTAAACCCTAAACTAAAGCCTAAATCCTAAAACCTAAACCTAAACTGAGCCCTGATCCCAAACCCTAATCACTAAACCCTAAACCTTAAACCTAAACCCTACCCTAAACCCTAAGCCTAACATAAAATATAACCACAAAGTTAAAACCTAATCTTAAATTAAATAAAAACCTAAATATAAAATAAAATAAAGAAATCTAAACCAAAATAAAATAAAATAAAACATAAACTCAAACTTAAAACTAAACCTAAACTTAAAGAAAATAAAATAAAAAAAATCAAAGTAAAGTAAAATCTTAGATAATGACCTAAATTAAAAATAAAAACCTAAATAAAATAAAAAACTAAACCTAAAATAAAAATAACATAAACCAAAAATAACATAAAATAAACACTAAATAAAAATATAAACTTAAACAATAAACCTATAAATTAATAAAAAATAAAAACTAAACCCTAAACTAAAAAAAAAAACTTAAACCTAAAATAAAAATAAAATAAGCCTAACCTACACTAAAATAAACTAAATTAAAATAAATAAAACCTAACCCAAAACCTAAAATAAACTAAACCAAAACCTAAACCTAAACTAAGTAAAATAAAATAAACAAAAAATAAACCTAAACCTAAACTAAAATATAAAACCTAAAAATAAACTTAAAATAAAAACTTAAAACCTAAACCAAAAAAATTTAAATAATAACGTAAACCTAAACATAAAAATTAAAATAATAATAAAACTAAACTAAAACCTAAACCTAAACCTAAACCTAAACATAAGAAATAAACTAAAATAAAAAGCATAAATTAAAATAAATAAACCTAAAAAAATAAACTAAACTAAATAAAAGAAAAATAAACCTAAACAAAAAAAAAAAAAAACTAAAATAAATAAAAAATAAACTAACTAAACCTAAACCTACAAGTTAACATAATTTAAAGATTAAAAATTTTAAAAAAAAATTAAAATAATTAAAAGAGAAACCCTAACCCTAAACCCTAAAGCCTAAACCATATAATCTACAACCGTAAACCCTAAATCCTAAACCCTAAAAACCTAAAAACATAAACCTAAACTAAATAAAACTAAAAAATAAAATAAATAAAAAACCTAAACCTAAACAAAATAAATAAAATAAATAAAATAAAATAAAATAAAATAAAATAAAAACCTTAACTAAAACCTAAACCTAAAACCAAAAATAAAATAGAATAGAAGTAAAAACTAAACAGAAATAAAATAATCAAAAACCTAAACTAAACTAAAAATAATAATAAACCTAAAAATAAAATACTTAAATAAAATAATAATTAAATTTAAATTTAAAAAAAATAAACCTAAAACAAACTAAAATAAAACTAAATAAAATAATAAAAAATAAACCTAAAATAAATATAAAATAAACTAAAAATAAAAATAAACCAGACTAAACTAAAATATATAAAGCCTAAACCTAAACCTAAAATAAAGTAAACCTAAACCCTAAACTAAATAAAATAAAATAAACTAAAAATAAACCTATACCTAAACTAAAAAATAAAACCTAAAATCAAAACCTAAAACCTGAACCTAAAAAAAAAAACTTAAACCTAAAAAAACCCTAAACCTAAAAAATAAAATAAAAATAAAACTAAACTAATAAACCAACATAAACCTAAACCTAATCCAAAAAAATAAACTAAAATAAAAAAACATAAAATAAATAAACTAAACTAAATAAAAATAAAAAATAAAATAAACTAAAATTAATAAAAAAATAAACTAAATAAACCTAAACTTACCAGTTTACATAATTTAAAAGGAAAAAAAATGCTATAACCTAAACACTAAACCCTAAGCCTTAAATCCTAAATGTTAAACCTAACTAACTAAAGCTATAACCTACCCTAAACTACTAACCACTAAAACCCTAAGGCTGACCCACTATTAAACCCAAACCTTAAACCCCACCTGACATTAACCTCTAATCTTAAATCCTAAACTCCCTGGGCTCTAAACTCTTCCACTAACCTCCCAAACTAAAATAATAATCCTAAGCTAAACCTCTCCCACTACCTCAACCACTCTAACCATACCACCACTAAACCCTGGGCTCTTCTCCACTACCCATACTGAGCCTGACCCCACCCACCCTCCTACCAAACCCTAAATACTAAACCACAAACCTAATGACTAAACCATAAAAAACCTAAACCTAAACTAAATAAAGAGAAAATAAAATAACCTAAACCTAAATAAAATAATAAAATAAAAGCCTAAACTAAAACCTAAACCTAAACATAAAAATAAAGTAAAATAAACTAATAAAATAAAATAAAATAAAATAAATAATAACCTAAACTAAACTAAAAAATAAAATAAATATAAGAATAAAAAATCTATATATAAGAAAATCAAAACATAAAATAAATAAATATAAATAAATAAAATAAAATAAAATCAAACCAAACCTAAAAAATTAAACCTAAAAATAAACTAAAATAAAAACCTAAACTAAAACCTAAACCTAAACTAAATAAAATAAAATAAAACTAAATAAACCTAAACTAAACATAAATTAATAAAATAAAACCAAAACCTAAAATAAAAAATAAAATTAAACCTAAAAATAAAATAAAATAAAACTCAACTAAAAAATAAACTAAAACTTAAACTTAAACCAAAAAAATAAACTAAAATAAAAAATCTAAATTAAAATAAATTATCCTAAAATAATAAAACTAAACTAAAAAAGAATAAAAATAAATATAAATAAAAATAAAAAATAAAATAAACTAAAATAAATATGAAATAAACTAAATAAACATAAACCTGCCAGTTCACTTAATATAAAATAACTAAACACTAAACTCTAAACCCTAAACACTAAACCCTAACCCTAAACCCTAAAAACCCTAAACCCAAAAGCCTAAAGACTAAACTCTAAACCCTAAACCCTAAACCCTAACCCTAAACCCTAATCCCTAAAACCCCAAACCCTAAAACCCTAAACCCCAAACCCTAAACCTTAAATCCTAAACCCTAAACCCTAAAAACCCATAAACCTAAACTTAAACTAAATAAAACCTAAAGGTAAAATAAATAAAACTAAACCTAAATAAAATCAAAAAATAAAATAAATGAAAAACATAAACCTAAACCTGAAAATAAAATAAAATAAACTAATAAAATTAAACTAAAATATAATAAATAAAAACCTAAACTAAACTAAAATATAAAATAGACTAAGAATAAAAAACCTAAATAAAATAAGAACAAAACTTACAATAAGATAAAACAAACCAAAAAAAACCTAAAAGCCTAAAATAAAATAAAATGAAAACCAAATAAAAACCTAAACTAAAAAAAGAAATAAAAATTAAAACTGAAACCCTAAACTAAAAAAAACTTAAACCTAAAATGAAAATAAAATAAAATAAATAAAATAAAGCTTAACCTAAACTAAAATAAACTAAACAAAAATAAATAAAACCTAAACCTAAACCTAAACTAAATAAAATAAAATAAACTAAAAATAAAGCTAAACCAAAATTAAAAAATTAAACCTAAAAAATAACCTAAACAAAAACCTAAAACATAAACCTAAGAAAATAAAATAAAAACCTAAACCTAAACCTAAAAACAAAAACTAAAACCTAAACCTAAAAAATAAAATAAAAATAAAACTCATCTAAAACTAAACTAAACCTAAATAAACCTAGAAAATAAACTAAAATAAACATAAAATAAATACATAAAATAAATAAATTAAAGTAAATAAATAAAAAAAACATATATAAAAAAATAAATAAAATAAAATAAACTAAATAAACCTAAACTCTTATTTACTTAATTTAAAAAAAAGACCCTAAGCAGCAAAAAACTAAAGCATGTAATAAACACTAAACCATAAACCCTAAGCCCAAAACCCTAACCCTAAACTCTAAACCTTAAAACCCTAAACCCTAAATCATAAACCATGAACCCCTAAACCCTAAACTCTAAAACCTAAATACAAAAACCTAAACTAAATAAAACCTAAAAATAAAATATTTAAAAAAACATAAACTTAAATAAAATAAAATAATAAAATAACATAATAACTTAAACTAAAACCTAAAGCTAAAGCTAAAAATAAAATAAAATAAAATAAAATAAAATAAATAAAAACCTAAACTAAATAAATAAAATAAAATAAACCTATGAATAAAAAACCTTAATAAAATAAAAAATAAATGTAAAATAAACCTATAATAAACCTATAATAAAATAAAATAAGACCTAAATAAAAAACTAAACAAAAAAAACTAAATAAAAATAAAACCTACACCCTAAAGAAAAATAAAAAAAATCCCAAACCTAAAATAAAAATAAACTAAACAAAATAAAATAAACCTAAACCTAAACTAAAATAAATTAAAATAAAATAAATAAGACCTAAACCTAAACCTAAAGAAAACAAAACCTAAACCTAAATATAAACTAAATAAAATAAAGTAAATTAAAAATAAACTTATAGCTAAACTAAAAAATAAAACCTAAACCTAAAAATTAAAATTAAAACCTAAACCTAAACCTAAAAATTAAAAATAAAACCTAATCATAAAAAATTAAATAAAAATAAAACTCAACTAAAAAATAGACCTAAACCTAAACCTAAACCTAAAAATAAACTAAAATAAAAAACCTATACGAAAATAAAAATGCCTAAAATAAATTAACTAAAGTAAATATAAATAAAAAGTAAACATAGATAAAAATAAAAATAAAATAATCTAAAATAAAAAAATAAACTAAATAAACCTAAACCTGCAAGTTTACTAAATTTAAAAATAAAACCCTAACCCTAAAACTAGCTAAACACCCCAAACCCTAAAAAAACCCACAAACCCTAAACCCTAAAAACACTAAACCATAAACCCTAAATCCTAAGCCCTAAAACCTAAACCTAACCTTAAACCCTAAACCCTAAGAACCCTAAACTCCAAAACCTAAACACTAAACGCTAAACTCTAAACCTAAACTAACCCTAAACCACTAAACCTAAAACCCACAAACCCTAACCTAAACCCTAAAAAATGTGAAACAAACCTAAACTAAATAAAACCTAAATAAATATATATAAATAACATAAACCTAAATAAAATAAAAAGATAAAATAAAATAAAAACTAAACTAAAAACAAAACCTAAACCTGAAAATAATATAATAAAATTAAACTAAAATAAAATAAATAATATCCTAAACTAAACTAAAAAATAAAATAAACCTAAGAATAAGAATGATATATAAAATAAAAACTAAATGTAAAATAAAATTAAAATAAACCTAAAATAAACATAAAAAAAATAAAAAATAAAACTTAAACCTAAAATAAAATAAAATAAAATAAAATAAAAAATAAAACAAGAATAAACTAAACTAAAATAAAACCTAACCCTAAACCTAAAGTAAACTAAACAAAAACATAAACTAAATATAATAAAATAAGCTAAAAATAACCCCAAAGCTAAACTGAAAATAAAGCCAAAAAATAAACCAAAAAATAAAAACCTAAACTTAAAAATATAAAATAAAAACTAAACCTAAACTTAAAAATAAACCAAAACCTAAACCTAAAAAATAAACTAAAATATAAACCTAAACTAAAAAAAATAAACCTAAAATAAATAAACTAAACTAAATAAAAGTAAAAAATAAACATAAATAAAAATAAAACATAATTTAAACAAAAATAAATAAAATAAAACTTCATGTGTTACTTGGTTGATGAAATCGAAAAGAAGAAATGTTGAATAATTTGTTCTCTATCTAAAAAAAAATAAAACCAAAACCCTAAACTAAAACTTTAAACCTAAAACCTAAACCATAAACCCTAAACCCTAAACACCAAAAAAACCCTAAACCCTAAAAAAACCCAATACAAACACTAAATGTTACAAAAAACCTAAAAACCCTAAACCCTACTTAAACCCAAAAAAAACCCTAAAATAAAAAACTAAACTAACCCAAAAAAAGCTAAAAACCTAAACCTAAACTAAATAAAATGAAAAAAAATAAAATAAATATAAAAAGTCAAACCAAAATAATACAAAAAATAGAAACATAAGCTAAAATGTAAACCAAAATAAAAAAATAAAATAAAATATTAAAATAAAAACTAAACCTAAAAAAAAAACCTTAAATAAAAACTAAATAAAAACCTAAACCTAAAAAATAAACCTAAAATTAAAACCAAAAAATAAAAAAATAAAACTGAAACCCTAAATTAAAAAAACATAAACCTTCAATAAACATAACAAAATAAATCTAAACCTAAACTAAAATAAATTTAACTAAATTTAAAAAAAAACTAAACCTAAACCAAAAATAAACTAAACCTAAACCTAAACCTAAACTTAATAAATAAAATAAACTAAAAATAAACCTAAACCTAAATTAAAAATAAAACCAAAAAATAAAACTAAAATAAAAACTTAAAACCTAAACCTAAAAAAATTAAAATAAAAACCTAAACCTACACCTAAAAAATGAAATAAATATAAAACTCAACTAAAAAAAACTGAAACCTAATAATAAACTAAAATAAAAAACCTAACCTAAAATAAATAGTAAAATATAAAGTAAACTAAATAAAATAAAATACAAATAAAATAAACTAAAATAAAAAAATAAACTAAATGAACTAAATAAATTGAAACTTTCTGGTTTACTTAATCTTTTATAAAGCTTTAACCATAAATCCTAACTAAAGATCCTAAATAACTGCGCCTTCAAACTGCACCCTCCAAAACCTACCCCCCAAACCTAAACCACTCCTGGCCACACATAACCTAAACCCTAAATCTAAACCTCCCTAAACTCTAACCACTAATCACTAAATCCTGAGGCTACTGAGCCATGATCTAAACCCCTGATGACCACTGAGCCTAAACTGAGCCCTGATCACTCCACTGTCCTCCACTGAGCTACCCAACCTACTTAACCCTAAACTTAAACCTACCCAAACTCCTAAAACCTCTTAAAAAAAACTATAAATCCTACATTACCAAACCTAAACCAAAACTAAACTCTACCTTAACCTTAACCCTAAATCCTAACTATAAACCTAACTCTAAAAACCTAAACCCTAACCTAACACTTCATCATAAAACCCTAAAACCTAAAATCCTAAACCATAAACATTAAATCCTAAACTCTAAACCCTAAACCCTAAACTCTAAAAAAAAAAACATAAACCTAAATAAAGGAATAAAATAAAATAAAATAAAAACCTAAACTTAAACCTAAAAAAATAAAAAAAATAAAAAAACTAAAATAAAATAAATAAAAACCTAAACTAAACAATAAAAGAAAATAAAGTTAGATAAAAAAAATAAAAAATAAACTAAACATAAATTAAATAAATAAAAATAAAATAAAATAAAATAAAACTAAATAAAACTTAAACCTCAAAATAAACCAAAAGTAAAATGTAAATATAAATAAAATAAAACCTAAAAACCCTAAACTTAAAAAAAAACCTAAAATAAAATAAAATAAACCTAAACCTAAACTAAAATAAACTAAAATGAATAAATAAAACCAAATCTTAAACTAATAAAATAAAATTCACTAAAATAAACTAAACTAAACTAAATAATAAATCCAAAATAACCTAAAATAAAACCTAAAACCTAATCTAAAAAAAATAAAATAAACCCTAAACCTAAACCTAAAATAAAAATAAAACCTAAATAAAAATAAACTAAAATAAAATAAAATAAAATAAAATACCTAAAATAAATAAACTAAACTAAAAACCTAAATAAATCAGATAAAAAAAATAAAATAAAAAAATAAACTAACTAAACTATAAAACCTAAACCTACTAGTTTACTTAATATATTTTTTAAAAAAACTCTAAACCCTAAACCCTAAAACTACTAGTAAGTACCTTGCACTGATCCTAAACCTAAGCCTAAACCTAAAACTACCACTAAACCTAACCAAACTACTAAACCCTAAACTCTAAAATAATAAACCAACTAAACTGACCTGCCCTAAACCCTAAACACTAAACCCTAAACCCTACAACCTAAATCAAGCTCACTAAACACAACCAAACCACTACCTAAACCTTAAAACCTAAACCACTTGACCACTAAACCCAATCCTAACTTAAACCCAAACCTACACTAAAGCCTAAACCCTAAACTCTGCACCCTAAAACTCTAAATCCAACATTAAACCCTAAACCCTAAACTTAAAACCCTAACCACTAAACCTAAACCCTCCCTAAACCTCAAACTAAACCAAATCCTAACCCTAAAACCTAAACCTAAACTTGAAGCAAATAAACTAAAAATAAAATAAATAAAACACGGATATAAAGAAAATAAAACATAAACTAAACTAAAACTAAATAAAATAAATAAAAACCTAAACTAAACTAAAAAATAAATAAACCTATGAATAAAAAACCTAAATAAAATAAAAACTAAATATAAAATAAAAATAAATAAACCTAAAATAAAAAAAGCTAAAAAACCTAAACCATAAAATATACCTAAGTAAACATAAAATAAATAAAAAATAAAACCAAGAAAAAAAAACCTAAACCTAAAATAAAATAAAATAAACCTAAACCTAAACTAAATAAATAAAATATAATAAAATAAAATAAACCTAAACCTAATTAAATAATAATAAAATAAACCTTAAAATAAAACCTAAAAAAAACTAAAAAAAAAAACTAAACCTAAACTTAAAAAATAAAAAGTAAAACCTAAAAGTAAAAAAAAAATAAAATTATAAAAAACCTCATTAAAATATAAACCTAAACCTAAGAAAACTAAAATAAAACCTAAACTAAAATAAATAAACCTCAAATAAATAAATTAAACTAAATATAAAATAGACATAAATAAAAATAAAAAATAAAATAAAATAAAATAAATAAAAAAAATAAATTGAACAAACCTAAACATACTTGTTTACTTAATTTTAAAAAAAAATTGTAAACCCTAAACCCTAAACCATAAACCCAAAAAACCCTAAACCCTAAGCCTAAACACTAAACCCTAAAATAAACTCTAAACCCTAAATAATAAACCCTAAAAACCAAAAAACCTAAACCTAAACTAAATAAAACCTAAAAATAAAATAAATAAACAAACCTAAACCTAAATAAGATAAAAAAATCTAATTAAAATAAAAACCTAAACTAAAACCTATACTTAACCTAAATTAAAAAATAAAATAAAATAAAAAGTAAAAAGTAATATAAAATAAATAAAAACCTAAACTAAACTAAAAAAGTAAAATAAACCTAAAAATAAAAAACCTAAATAAAATATAAACTAAACGTAAAATAAAAATTAAAGAAAACTAAATTAAATAAAAAATAAGTTAAATATACTAAATAAACCTAAACCTATTGGTTGAAAAAACCTAAACTAAACCAAACCTAAACCCTTAAACCTAAACTCCTAACCTACAACCCTAAACCCTAAACCCTTCACCCTAAACCCTAAACCTCAAACCCTAAACCCTAAACCCTAAACCCTAAACCCACCTAAAACCACCACAAAACCCAAAACCTAAACCCCCTAACAAACCCTAAACCCTAAAGCATAAACAATAAAACTCTAAACCCAAATCCCTAGACCCTAAAACCTAAACCCTAACCTAAACCCTAAACCTTATACTAATCCATAAACCTAACTAAAAGTAACTAAATAGAATTTAAAAATAAACCTAAACCTAAAACCTAAACGAAACCTAACCCAAGCCACAGAATGGGCATAGCATGACGATAAGAACATCATCGTCAATGGAGGTTACAACCATGGTGGTGGCAGAGAGAGAGATCGGGGATATGATGGTTGATCCTGCTACTCGAGAGGTTGATGTTGTTTAGATTGGAACTAGAGAAACTAAAAAATGGTCGATCCAACTTTCTGCTTATGGAACTGTCTTCATATTAGAGACATTTTTAGTTATCTAGGGTTTCTGATTTGCTCTAGCATACTCATTTTTTATCTATGTCATCCCTTGTGTCATAGAGAAGTTGGTGTGTTACTTGTTTGATAAAATCAAAAAGAAGAAATGTTGAATCTGAATTTATTCTCTATTAATAAAGAACTAAAAATTCTAAACCATAAACTAAAACCAAACCTAAATAATATAATCATAAAACCCTCAAAATAAAAAATAATCATAAATAAACCCTAACCAAATCATAAACCCTAACACTCCTAAACTTAAACCCACCCACCTATAACCTCCACTCTCTCCTACCACAAAACCCACCACCCCAAAACCAAACCCTAAACCTCTAAACCCTCCACCCTCCAAACCCCAAACCTAAACCTACCTTCCCACACCCTAGCCCTGATCACCCTTACTGAGCTAAAAGTAAATAAACTAAATAAAACCTAAAATAAAATAAATAAATAAACTTAAACCAAAATAAAATAAAGATAAAATAAAATAAAACATAAGCTAAAACATAAACCTAAACCTAACTGGACCTAGAAGATATAAAATAAAATAAAACTAAAATAAAATAAAATAAATAAAAGCCTAAACTAAACTAAAAATCAAAAACCTAAATATAATAAGAACTCAACCTAAAATAAAAATAAAATAAACTTAAAATAAAATAAAATAAAAACTATATAAAAACTTAAACATAAAAACAAACCAAAAAATAAAACATAAAAATAAATAAAAAATAAAACCTAAACTTTAAGTTAAAAAAGAAAAACCTAAACCTAAAATAAAAATAAAATAAACCTATACCTCAATTAAAATAAATAAAATTGAAACCTAAACCAAAAAAATAAACTAAACCTAAACCTAAACCTAAATAAATAAAATAAATAAACTAACCCTAAAAATGAAACCTAAAAATAAACCTAAAATAAAAACCTAAACCTAAAAAAATATAATAAAAATTGAAACCTAAACCTAAAAATAAAAAATAAAACCTAAACCTAAAAAATAAAATAAAAATATAACTCAACTAAAAAATAAATCTAAACCTAAACTAAACCTTACAAATAAATTAAAATAAAAAAGCTAAACTAAAATAAATAAACTAAACTTAATAAGAAAAAAATAAACATAAAAAATTAAAAAATAAAATAAACTAAACTAAATAAAAAATAAACTAAATAAACCTAAACAAACTGGTTTACTTAATTTTAAAAAAAATCAAAACCTAAGCCCTATGCTATCCCTAAACCCTAAACCCTAACCCCTACAAAATCACTAAACCCTAAAGCTGACACTAAACCCTGACACTAAACCCTAAACTAACCACTAAACCCTAGCACAAACTAAACCCTAAAACCTAAACCCTAAAAACAAACTCTAAAAAAACTAAAACCTAAACCTAAATAATAAAAAATATATAAAAAAATAAAAACATAAATAAAATAAAAAAATAAAATAAAATAAAAACCTAAACTAAAATGTAAACTTAAACCTAAAAATAAAATAAAATAAGCTAATCAAAATAAACTAAAGTAAAATAAATAAAACCTAAATTAAAAAAATAAAATAAACCTGAATAAAACCTAAATAAAATAAAAATAAAATGTAAAATAAAAATAAAATAAACCAAAAATAAAATAAAATAAAAACTAAATAAAAACCTAAACCTAAAAAATAAACTTAGAAATAAAACCTTAAAATAAATAAAAAGTTAAACCTAAACTTTAAACTATATAAAAAACCTCAAACCAAAAATAAAAATAAAATAAAGAAAATAAATTAAACCTTGGCCTAAACTAAAATAAACTAAACTAAAATAAATAAAACCTAAAGCTAAACCTAAACCTAAACCTAAACAAAATAAAATAAAATAAACTAAAAATAAAACCTAAAAATAAACCTAAAACCTAAAACTAAAAAATAAAAAATAAAAGCCTAAACTAAACAAAAAATTAAAAATAAAACCTAAACTTAAAAAATAAAATAAAAACTAAACTAAAAAAATAAACCTAAACTAAACTGAGACCAAAGAAACTAAGATAAAACCTAAACTAAAATAAATAAACTAAACAAAATAAAAAATAAAAAAATAAAAAAAGTAAACAAAATATAAAAATAAATAAAATAAAATAAGTAAAAAAAACCTCTTAAATAATTCAAAAAACATTAAACCCTAAATCCTAAACCTAAAACCCCAATCCCAAAACCCAAAACCTACAACCTTAAACCCTAAGCCCTAAATCTTAAACCCTAACTGTAAACCCTAACCCGAAACCCCAAACCTTAAACCTAAACCAAAAGTAACTAAATAAATTAAAAAAAAACCTAAACCTAATAAACCTAAACCTAAACCTAATCCCTAAGAATGGCCAAAACCTTAATAGCAAGAACATCACCATCAACTAGGCTCACTATAGATTTGGCGGTGGAGGCGAAGGTGGAGTTGGCGATTATCATAGTGGTGGTGGGCGTTCTAGAGGTGCTAGTGAATATGGAGGTGGTGGTCAAAGTAGTGGTGGTTATGGAGGCGGGAGGAGCGACGAAGGTTACAACCATGGTGGTGGCAGAGGGAGAGATCAAGGATATAATGGTGGATGTCGCTACTCAAAAGGTCAGGGTGGTTATGATGGGAACTGTGAAACTATAGAATGGCCGATCCAATCTACTGCTTATGGAATTTTATCTTTATAATTGAGATGGTTCTAATTATCTAGGGTTTTTGATTTGCTCAATATGTGCTCATTTTTGATCTATTTCGTAACTTGTGTCTTTGAGAACTTTGTGTGTTACTTAGTTGATGGAAAAAATAGAAGATATGTTGAATCTGAATTTATTCTCAATTAAAAAAACTATAAACCTTAATATTACAAAAAATAAAATAAAAATAAATAAAACTCTAAACCCTAAACCTTAACCCCTAACACTAACCCTAAACCCTAAACCTTTGGCTAACTAAACCCAAAATAGCACCTAGGCTAAACCCTAAACCCTAAACTTTAAACCCACAAACCTAGACCCTAAACCACAAACCCTAAACCACTCCCTAAACTCACAACCCTGTCCACAAACCCTAAACCCTAAACCTTCAACTCTAAACCCAAACCCCAAACACTAAAACCTAGGAACCCCAACCTAAACCCTTCTATAAAAGCTAAAATCTAAACCTAAAATAAATAAAACTAAAATAAAATAAATAAAACCTAAAACAAATTAAATTAAACATAAATTAAAATTGAAAGCCTAAACCTAAAAAGTGAGCTAAACCTAAACCTAAAATAAAATAAAATAAAAATTAAACTAAAATAAAATAAATTAAAACTAAACTAAATTAAAAAAAAATAAAAGCTAAATAAAACTAAAATAAACATAAAATAAAAATAAAATAAAATAAAAACTAAATAAAAACCTAAAGATAAATAATAAACCTCAAAATAAAACCTAAAAATAATCAAAAAAATAAAACTTAAACCCCAAACTAAAAAAACCTAAACCTAAAATAAAAATAAAATAAACTTAATCCTACACTAAAATAAACTAAACTAAATTTAAAAAAAAACCAAAACTTAAACCAAAAATAAACTAAACCTAAACATAAATAAATAAAATAAAATAAAATAAAATAAACCTAAACCTAAACTAAAAATAAAATCTAAAATAAACCTAAAATAAATACTTACAACCTAAACCTAAAAAAAAAATAAAACCTAAACCTAAAGAAATAAAATAAAAAAAAAAATAAAATAAACTAAAAATAAACCTATAAAAAATAAAATAACTAAAATAAAACTAAAATAAATAAAATAAAACAAACCTAAATTAAAATAAAAATAAAATGAATAAAATAAATAAATAAAATAAACTAAATAAACTAAACTGCGGTTTACTAAATTTTAAAAAAAACTAAAAATCAATAAATAAATAAATAAAACCTTAACCCTAAACCCAAAACTAACCTTAAATGCAAATCCTAAAACCCTAAACCCTAAACCCTAAAACAACCACAAAACTGCGTTAAACCTAAACCACAAAAAACACAAACCCTAAACCTTAAACACAAATCCCAAATGCTAAAACTAAACTCTAAACAAACACTAAACCCAAAACCATTGACCTAAAAAAACCTAAAACCTAAACTAAATCTAAATAAAAAAAAATAAAATAAATAATTAAACTAAACATAAATAAAATAAAAAATAAAAATAAAAACCTAAACTAAAAAATCAAACTAAACCTAAACCTAAAAATAAAATAAAATAAAAAATGATAATAAAACTAAATTAAAAAAAATAAAAACCTAAACTAAATTAAAAAGTTAAATAAAGCTAAAAATTGAAAACCTAAATAAAAAATAAAACCCAAACATAAAGTAAATAAAAAAACTTAAAATAAAATAAAATAATAACAAAATAAAACCTAAACCTAAAAAATAAACCTAAAAATACATAAAAAAATAAAACCTAAACTTTAAACTAAGAAAAAACCTAAACCAAAAATAAAAACAAAATAAAATAAACCTAAACTAAACTAAAATAAACTAAAAAAATAAATAAAACCTAAACCTAAACCTAAACTAAAAAAAATAGTAATTAAAATAAACCTAAATAAAACCTAAACCTAAGCGTAAAAATAAAATAAAACCTAAACATAAACCTAGATAAAAAATCTAAATCTAAAAATAAAATAAAAATAAAAAAAAAATTTAAAAAAAAAGCCTAAATCTAAAATAAAAAACCTAAACTAAAATAAATAAACTATGCTAAATAAAAATAAAAATAACATAAATAAAATAAAATAAAATAAACTTAAACTAAATGGGTTTACTTAATTTTTTAAAAAAAACCTTATGTGTTAAATCCTAAACCCTAGCATACAAACCATATCTTAAAACCCTAAACCCTGACCTGAGCCCTAGGCCTAAACCACAAAGCATGAGCCACCCAAAAGAGATGCCTCACCCTACCACTGTGACTCTGAGCCAACCCTAACCACTAAAAAGCTGAGCTCACAGACCATGAGCCCTGGGCACTAAACTACCCTGGGCCACCCAGACCCTAAACAAACCACACTGACCCTACTCACCCTATAAACCTGACTGGGCTTGTTAACTTAAATAAAATAAATAAAAACCTAAACCTAAATAAAATAAAATATAAAGATAAAATAAACCTAAACTAAAACCTAAACATAAACTTAAAAAATCAAATAAATTAAAAAAATCAATAATAAACCTAAACCATAAAATAATTAAAAACCTAAACTAAACAAAAAAGTAAAATAATCCTTGGAATGAAAAACCTAAATAAAATAAAAACTAAATGTAAAATAAAAAATAAACCTAAAATAAAAACTAAATAAAAACTTAAAGATAAAAATAAATAAAATATATAACCTAAACCCTAAACTAAAAAAACCTAAAATAAAAATAAAAATACAAAACAAAATAAAAAATGTAAACCTAAACTAAAATAAATTGAACTAAAATAAATAAAACTTAAACCTAAACTAAATAAATTAAATAAACTAAAAGGAAACCCAAAGCTAAACTAAAAAATAAAACCTAAAAACTAACAAAAAATAAAAACTTAAAACCTAAACCTAAAAAAATAAAATAAACACATAAACCTAAACCTAAAAATAAAAATAAAAATAAAAAAGTCAACTACAAAATAAACCTAAACTAAAATAAATAAACCTAAAATAAATAAACAAAACTAAATAAAATTAAAAAATAAACCTAAATAAAATAAAATAAAATAAACTAAATAAACATAAACCTGGGTTTACTTAAAAAAAACCTTAAATCATAAATCCTAAACTAAACCCTAAACCCCAAACCTAAAACTCAAAACCTACAACCCTAAACCCTAAACCCAAAAAAACCATAAATCTTAAACCATAAACCCTAACCCTAAACCCAAAACCTAAAATCCCAAACCCTAATCCTAAACCTAAAGTAACTAAATAAATTTTAAAAAAAACCTAAACCTAATAAACTAAAACCTAAACCTAAACCCTAATAATGCCCAGAACCTTGACTGGGAGAACATCACCATCAAATAGGCTCAATCAAGATCTAGTGGTGGAGGCGAAGGTAGAGGCGATGGTTTTTGTAGTGGTGGTGGGGGATCTGGAGTTGGTGAGGGTTTTGGAGGTGGTGGTCAAGGAAGTGGTGGTTATGGTGGCGGGAGGAGCGACAGAGGTTACAACTATGGTGGTGGTAGAGGGAGAGATCGAAGAAATGATGGTGGATCCCTCTACTCAAGAGGTCATCATGGTTCTGGTCGAAACTGGAGAAACTAAAGAAAGAATGATTCGGTCTGCTGCTTATGGAACAATGTCTATATAATAGAGATGGTTCTAGTTATCTAGGGTTTTTGATTTGCTCTGTGAGTGCTCATTTTATATATATGTCATCACTTATGTCTTAGAGAACTTAGTGTCTTACTAGGTTGATGAAATGAAAAAGAAGAAATGTTGAATTTGAATTTTTTCTTTGTTAAAAAAAAACCTTAAACCCTAAACCTTAAACCAAAACCTAAACCCTAAACCTAAAAACATTAACCATAAACCCTAAACCTAAAACATTAACCATAAACCATAAACCATAAACCATAAAAATAAGAAAATTAAAGAAAAAACCATAAACACTAAACTCTACACTAAACTGGACCACACAAACCTAACCCTAAACTAAACCTAAATACCCAACTCTTTAAAACCCTAAACCCTACCCTAAACCCTAACCTAACCCTAACTGAGCCTAAACCTGACCCTGGGCCCTGACCCTAAACCTAAACCCTGACCTCAAACCCTAAACCAAACCCCTCTAGCTGACCACAGCCTAAACCAGAAAGCTAAACCACTACTAATAAACCTAAAATAAATAAAAGAAAACCAAATAAATAATAAAATTTAAAACATAGCTAAAACCTAAGAAACCTAAACTTAAACCTAAACCTGAAAAGAAAATAAAATAAAATGTGAGAAACTAAAACTAAAATAAAATAAAAAAAACCTAAACTAAACTAAAATAAAACCTAAATAAAATAAAACTAAACCTAAAATAAAACAAAATAATCCTAAAATAAAATAAAATAAATAAATAAAACTTATATGTAAAAATAAACCTAAAAATAAATAAAAGATAAAACTACCCAAAACTAAAAAAAAAAAAAAACTAAACCTAATAAAGAAAATAAACCTAAATAAACTAGTAAACTAAAACTAAATAAATAACCAAAACCTAAACCTAAAATAAACTAAACCTAAAACCTAAACATAAACTAAATAAAATAAATAGAATAAAATAAAAAAACCTAAACTAAATTGAAAATAAAACCTAAAATAACCTAAAATAAAACCTAAACCTAAACCTCAAAAAATAAATAAAATCAGCCTAAACCTAAAATAAAAAAATAAAACCTAAACCTAAAATAAAATAAAATAAAACTAAATTAAGAAACCTAAACTAAAAAATAAACTAAAATAAAAAACCAAAAATAAAATATAAATTAACTAAAGAAATAAACTAAACTAAATAAAATAAAATAAACCTAAATAAAATAAAATAAACTAAATATACCTAAACTTACTGGTTACTTAGTTAAAGAATAAACAAATAATAAATAATAAAAAAAAACCCTAACCTAAAGCTAAACTAAATCTAATCCCTAATCCCACCCTAAACCCTAAACCCTAAACAAACCCCAAATCCACTAAATCCTAAACCCTAATCCTAAAACCTAAAACCATGAGCTAAAACTAAACTCTAAACCATAGGCCATAAACCCTAAAACTAAAGAAACCTAAACTGGCTAAAACATAAAATAAAATAAAATAAAATAAACCTAAATCTAAAAGAAATAAAAATAATATAAAATAAATAGCTAAAAACAAACTAAACCTAAACATAAACTTAAAATTATAAATAAAAAAAAGAAAATCTAAAGTAAAATAAAAAATAAAAAAAAAAAACTAAATAAATAAATAAATAAATAAAAATTAAAATAAATAATCCCAAACATAAAATAAAAAAAAAATAAACCTAAACTACATGCTACAATATACTAAAATAAAATAAATAAAAAATCTAAAACCATAAATAAATAAAATAATAAACAAAATAAACCTAAACTAAGCTAAAAATAAAACCTAAAAAATAAACATAAAATAAAATCTAAAACTAAAACCTAAAAATAAAATAAAACTTAAACCTAAACCTAAAATAAAAAAATAAAACCTAAACTAAAAAAAAATAAACATAAACCAAAAAAAAAAAAATAAAATAAACTAAAATAAATAAACATAAAATAAATAATCTAAATGAAATAAAATAAAAGTAAAGAAAATAAAAATATAAAATAAAATAAACTAAAATAAATAAAAATGTCTAAATAAACTAAATAAATTGGACCTGCCATTTGCTTAATTTAGATAAAAAAAACCTAAAATCCTAAATCTTAAACTGAAACCTAGCATTAAACCCTAAACCACAAAATGACTGACTCTAAACCTGATACCTGACAACCCTAAACCCTTACTAAACCACAAGTCAGCCTAAACTAACCTAACTGAGCCAACCCAGACCTGAGCCTGACCCTAACATGCCTAGCCACACCATGAGCCCACCCTGGGTTTAAAACCTAAACTGACACTGAGCCAACCCACAAACCCTAAACCCACCTGAGCCAAACCCTGAGCCCTAAATGGAGCATGCCACAAACCTAAACCTCCACAAACCTAAACCCTAAAACCTACCAACCACTAAACCATAAACTAAAACTAACCAAACCCACCCCTCATTCTCCTTATAACACTCACGGCAATTTTCTTTTCCCCTTCATCGGTGCATTCTTGTCTTGCATTTTTGGTGGATCCTTCATAATTCTTGACTACTTTGTAGAGCCTTTTCAATCTCTGGCAGCTTGCATGATGCATCTTTTTAGAATATGGCTGCGATGACCTCAAACCATCAAATTACATCTCCCAATTTGGATGATCTAGCTAGGGCATCAACTTTTTTGGGGATTCCTACACCCAATGCCATTCATCTTATTAAATACTTTAAGGATGCACTTTCTAGTAAGAGCTCTACCTCCTTTGATAAGGTGAATCTAATTTTGACTTCTTTTTGAGGTATTTTTGGGATCATGTGTTCAAATCTTGATGTAAAAAGCTTGCAAAACCTTTTTAATTTATTTTGGTTGGAAAATTTACTTTGCACCAGCTGAATTTGGATAAGATCTGATACTTTTTTCATAACCTTAAACTTTTGGGTGCTTTCTCTATTGGCTTGATAGATCAAAGACATATTCTTATTCAACTTATGAAGAATTTGGATTATTCAAGGGTTTTCTCGCATCGATCTTATTTTATCTTTAACTATCAACTACATTTATTGAAGTGGTCTTCCTTTTGATATAAAGGAGGAATCTCCTATTGTTCTTGTGTAGCCAACTCTTCCAAATATGAGAATCCATTATGTTACCCATCAGGTTTTATTTCTTGGGGGCTCTTTTGATCGACGCTCAAATCGATGGCAACTCTTGTGAGATCCCATCCCTCTATTGCTCATATATTGGTTGAACTTGACATATTTGAAAAAAATCCTAAGGAGGTCTGAAATGAATCTGAAAAGTTTTATTATTTACAAAAAGTCAAATTTGAAAATATTTTGATTTTATATTCCCATTGTAAGATACACGATCTTGAAAATTCAGAGTGTTTTGTTCTTCACCTGCATCTTAAAAAAAATTTTGAATGACCCTAACTCTAAATTAGCTTCGGATAAAGTTAATAAACTATTTTTGTGCCTAAAAAGAATATAAATGTTGATATTAGGATGGATTCTTCAGAATCTTCTGATGTTCCTAAATTGTTGATTCTGCTTTTCATTCCAACCATGACAAAGGTATTAATAATGTTGAAAAAGATGGTCTACCCAACAACCTTTCTTTACAGGAAAATATGCCTATTATGGCTAATTCCAAATTTAAAGAGGCTAAAAAATGATGATTCACTCTCTAATGAGTCTATTCATGCTTCTTTGCAGACATTAATTGATGAGAATGAGGATTTAAATGATAACTTGAATGATAACTTGAATGTGGCTAAAATTCTTGAGCAAAACACTAATTTTGACATTGGTAATTGTGTTTTGAATGGTATAATTTATTCTCCTTGCCCTAATTCCAAGATTGATCTTCATTCTAATCCCACTTTTCAACAAATTGCTGATTTGGAAGGGAGTTATGATTAGAGATGTTCTTGCTGATCCATATCTTATTAATAATCTTCCTAATCAATCTCTATCGATGGTGACACTTTCGATAAAAACAAAAAATTTCAAATTGTCTTTAAAAAAACTAAAACCTCTAAGATGCAACCTCTTAATCTTGTCAAATCTACTAGATCTGGATCAACTTCACATAAATAATGTGTTGTTTTAATTTTTTGCTTAGGAGAGGATTTGTTATTCTTTCTCTCTCTCTTTATTATTTTTCTTTAATTTTCTTTTATAATTTTCTTTATGTATAATTCTCTTATTTGGAATGTTAGAGGGATTGGTATCCTCATTGTTTGTAATTGTATTAGAAATCTCTATAGAATTAACAATATCTCTTTACTTATTGTTATTGAACCTCCTGTACATGCTGATACAATTAATCATGTTACTAGAATGATTGGTTTTAATAGTTTTTCCTCTATCATCAGTAACAAAATTTGGTGGTTTTGGAATAGCTTCTTAAATATTTTAATTTTAGATGATCTACAACAAGTTGTAAATACTCAAATTTCTTTTGGTGATTCTTATGTGCTAGGCTCTTTTGTTTATGCTTCTTGCAATAGAGCTGATCGGAATATTCTTTGGGAGAATTTGTAAAGTTTTAATCTTTCTATTAACAAACCTTGGTTGGTTCGGGGTGATTTCAACACTATTATGTATTCTTTAGAAAGAAGGGGTGGTTGCTCTCCAAATATTTATTGTATGGAAGAATTTTCTAATATGATTCTTGATTGCAATCTTATTGACATTGGTTTTAAAGGCTCTAATTATACTTGAAAAACTCTAAGCTTTGGCAATGTTTAGATAGATTTCTTTTCAACTCTCATTGGATTAATCAATGGCCTCGTACCTCTGTTGACCATTTGAGTAGAACTTTATCTGATCATGCCCCTCCTTTTCTTTTTATTAAAGAAAACTCTAAAAGATTAGACATCTCGCCCTCTTTCATATTTCAAAATATGTGGATTCAGCATCTAGATTTTCTTAAAGTTGTGGACATTAATTAGATTTCCCCATTACACCCTGATAATTTGATTAGGGGTATGAATTGATTATGGTTTAAGCTTAGAAGGCTCAAACAAAATCTGGTTTGGTGGAACAAATAATGTTTTAAAAATCTTTTTGCTAATATAAAAAACATGAAACTTTTAGTTTGTGATCTAGAAAATGCGATTTTGACTGACTCTTTTAAGCTTATGGATTTGAATGAAGCTAAAGATAAACTTGTTAATTATCATATGGAATATGGGCCTATTGGCGATAAAAGAAGGCTAGTAAACATATTATTGATGGGGATACGAATACGAGGTATTTTGATGCTTTATTTAATAAAAAGAGAGCTTTAACTTATATCTAAAATATTAAAATTGATAATGGAGATTGGATCACTGATATTAATGTTATTAAAGATTATGTTATTAACCACTTTAGAAATATGCTTAATAAAGCCACTCTTATGATGCTATTTCTAATTCACATTTGATCCCCTCTATTATTACCTATGATGACAATCATTGGCTTACTAGCTTGCCTACTGAAGATGAGATTGGTAAAGTTCTCAATAGCATGAACATTGATTTCATTTTGGTCCGGAGGGTTATACTACTTAATTTTTTTCAAAATTGTTTGTCTATTATTAAGCATGACTTAATTGATGCTATTATTGATTTCTTTATTGGTAATCCTCTCCTAAATTTTTTCAAGCATTTCCATTATTCTCATACCTAAAAAGATCATCCAGATCCTTGGAGTGATTTCAGACCTATTAGTCTTTGCACTTTCTTTAATAAATTGATTTCTAAAATTCTTGCTAACAGACTTAGTCCTTTACTTCAAAAAATTATCTCTCTCAACCAAACTAGTTTTGTTAGAGGGAGATCTATATCTGATAACATTCTTCTTGCTCAAGAGCTTATTCATGATTTGGATGTTCCAACTATAGGTGGTAACATCCTTTTTAAATTAGATATTTTTAAAGCCTTTGATAATATCACTTTGTATTTCCATTTAAATATCTTGCATTTATTTGATTTCCCTGATAATTTCATTAACCTATTAAAACTATATTAATTGCACGGTTTTCTATTCTTCTTAATGGTGAAAGCTTTAGGCTTCTTTCCTTCTTCTCGTTGTTTCAGATAATGAGATCCTTTATCCCTTCTTTTTTTTATTATTGCTTTAGAATAGCTTTCTAGAAGTTTAAATGATTTATTCAATAACAATCCTAGCTTATACTTTAGAACTCTTGGTGATATCCCTTTCTCATCTTAGCTTTGTTGATGATTTCATTATCTTTTGTAATGCTTCTTTTCATCATATCAAAGACTTACAAAATTTTAAATAATTTTGGTAGAGAAAGTGATCTTTCTATTAATGAAAGCAAGAGCTACTTTATTACCTCCTTTAAACTTTGTAATAATAAAATCAATCAAATCTTGAGAATCATTAACTTTAAACACCAACAACTCCCTATTAAATATTTAGGTGCTCTTTTTTTCAAATGTCAAAAAAGATCCCATCTTTTTAACGAGCTTATCCAAAAAATTTCTGATAAAATTTTGGTGTGGGAAATTCACTTACTTTCTTTTGGCGGCAAGCTTACTTTGCTTAAAACTACTCTTAATTTGATGCCTTTATATCTTAGTTAAACCATTATCCCTACTAATTCTATCTTAAATTGAATTGACAATCTCCTTAATAAATTTTATTGGGGCTCTAATAATTCGGTTAAAAGGATGCGTTGGACTTCTTGGCATAAATGTTGTGGTCCTCTGGGTGAAGGTGGGCTTGTGGCTATTCGTGTAGCTACTACCTTCTCCAATAAACTTTGGTGGAATTTTAGAAATAAGATAGCCTCTAGGCTAATTTTATGATAGCTTATCTTAGGGTAAGCAACCTCTAATCGTACTTATAAAGTTGGTGACCCCCTGGTTTGGAAAAGGCTTTGCTCTATTAAATGGGAGGTTGAATTCTTCATATCTTGGGTTATAAATTCAGGATCTTCTTTATTTTGGCAAGACAACTAGATTGGTGGTGGTTTTATTGAGTCTTTTTTATCTACCCATTCTATTGTTGCTACTAAAGTTAACTCCTTTTGGCTTAATAATAATTGGAATGATAGTAAACTTAGCGAAGTTATTCCTATCTCTCTTTTGGTTAAATTTAGTGATATTCCTATCCTTTCCAACAAGCCTAATCAAATTCTTTTTAAGCTATCTTATAATTGTGATTTTATTCTTAAAGAGGCTTCGAATTATATTAGAGACGTTCATATTTCTTCTAATGTACTTATTAAACTTTGGAATAATATCATTTGTATCTCAAAATCTATCCTTACTTGGAGAATTTTGAAGAACTTCATTCTTATTGATTCCTTGCTCTGGGATAAAGGATTTCATTTGCCTTCCAAATGTTATTGTTGTTTTCATATTAAAAATGTTAATCATGTTATTGTCAATGGTGTTATTGCCTCTAAATTATGGGTTTGGTTTGATGATCCTTTTAATACTAACCATTTCCATGGCTTTCTTTCTTTATATCAACTTCTTGAAGCCTCTTTCCAAAAAAGCTATGAAAGGTCATATCAAAGTTTTAATTGGCATTGCCCTTATTTGGTTCATATGGATGGAGAAATGATGCTAGATATCATGGTATTATGGATCATAAAGGAATATTGCTAGAACCAAAGAAAAAATTCATGCATTATTTAATGCTAATTTAATTAGTAACACATATTTTAGAGGTTTCAAATTTATGGCCAAAAAATTGGGTCTTTACCTACCTTAGATCACATTCTGTAAAGAAGATTGAATTATATATTGGATAAAACTTCATAATAATATTATTAAAATTAATACTAATGGCTCTACCTCTCAGAATACATTTGGTTGTGGTGGTATATTTAGGGATTATAAAGGTAATGCCATTTGTGCTTTTGCTTATCCTCTTAAAGCTTGCTCTCTTATTTATGCTAAATTAATGACTATAAATAAAGCTATTGACATTTATTTGCAAAAAAGTTTCTTCAATATTTGGATTGAAGTTGATGCTCTTTTACTCATTGACATGCTGACTTTCAACAAGATGCTCTATCTTCATAATCATATAAGAACACTCCTCTCTCAAGTATGCTTTAAAATTTCTCATATTTAGCATGAAGGAAATGCCTGTACAAATTTTCTAGCTAATCTAGGTGCTAAATTAAATGATCTCACTCTTTATGATCATCTTAATTTACCTAGATAATTGAGAGGCTTGGTTAATCTGGATAACATCAGATTACATTATCTTAGAAACTAATTTTGCTTTGTGTTTTTTTTTTCTATGTTTTTCTCTGTGTGCATTTTCATTTTGCTGCATTCCTCTGGTTGGTTCACTCTCTTGTCTGGTTTGTGTTGTAATATTTGGGAGATCTCTTTGAGGTGGTGGCTGGCTATTCATCATTTATTGTTGGAGAGGTGTTCTCATTGGCTGACTATTTTATTTAGGGATCTGAATGTTAATAGTTTCTTCAAGTGCTTCCTTGAACTTGGGGTGGCCTCCTTTTAGGTTATGCCTCTACCTGCTTTTGACTTTTCCCTTTTCTTAATTGGCATTGGTATTGCCTCTGGTTTTGGCTGGCATTTTCCTTGCTTAGGATGGCTTTTCTGCTACTATTTTTGGGCTTGGTGGGTGCTGTTGTTTGCTACAACCCACTACCTGGCTATCTTGGGTGGCTATTTTTTATGGCTACTATTGATCTTTTTACTCTTGAGTTTGTGCTGGGCCTTTTGGTGGTTTTTTTCTTCTCATCCTTTTTAGGCTTGGTTTCTCCCTTTACCTTGTGGCTAGAAGGGTGCTTTGGTGGCTTTTCTTTATTTTGGTTTTGGCTTTATGGTGGCTATTTATCGGTTGCTGATTTTGGTTGTTTGCTCAGTTGGGTGGCTGTTGTTTTTTCCTTGTGTTTTGTTGGCTTGGTCTGTTATTTTGGCTAAGGATTTGGACTAATTTTGGTTTCTCTGGCTCCCTTTGTTTCTTGTGTCTTGCCTCTTAGTTGGTAGTGTGGGCTTGGCTATTTTCCTTACTACTCTTGGTGGTGATTTTCTAGTGTTTTTTGGATGCCCCTTTGGTCTCCTCATGGGTTCTTTTTCTTCTCTCACAGTTCTATTTTTTACGTGTTTGTCTTTTTTGTTTGATAGAGGAATTATAATTGCCTTTTATTTCTTACCTCTCTGAGGTTGGGTGGTTGCTGTTAGTGTTGGCCTTTTTCTCTGATCTGGTTTGGAATTGTTGGTTTCTTGGTGCTAGTTGTAGGTTGCTATTTTGGTTTTGGGCTATTGCTTGTGGTTGTTTAGTGACACTAGTGGGTTTGGTTCCTATCCATGGTGGCTTTTCTTTTTGGGTCAAATCTTGGCAACTACTCTTTCATTTATGTTATGGTGGTTTTGTTGATTATATTTCCTTTCGAGCTTGGTGGCTTTTAGTCGACTGGGTGATTTATGGACCAGGTATTTTTGTTGCTTAGGCTACAAGTACTAGAGAATTGTTGACTTTCACTCTTTGGTGGATTTCCTTCATTGAGGTAAGTGGGCAATTAAGGTTGGAATGATTTCCCTATTATCTTTTGGCTGGTAGTAGCATATGTGACTGTAACCCTTCTTTTGAAGTCTAGATGCTCACATTTGTGGTTGTCCCTTAAGATGAAGGTGATTGAGCCTGAGCCTTATTTTAAATTTTTTCTTATATTGCTCTTTATTATATTCTTAAGCTTGATTTTCTCTAGTTGTGCTAATTACATCTTCTAGTTGCTTGTAGGATTCTTTTATAGGTTCTTTGCAGGTTTCGGATCCTGGATGTGGATTATGCAACTCTCAAAAGACTTATGTTTTTAGTAATGGGCTTTGGCTGATCCTCTTGTTTCCTGTGTTATTGCTTTCTTATGTTTTTTTGGTCTTTTATTTCTTTAGTTTAGGTTTTTATTTACTTGTTTTTGTTGTAATAGATAGGTGATTTTTCTCTCTAGGCTAAATGTAGCTCTTTGAGCGGTAGTTAAGAGAACTATCCTCTCTTTTCTTTGTGCTCCCCTCTGTGGGTTTCTTAGAAAGAACACTAAACCCTAACCCCAAAAACCTAAAAACCTAAACCTCTAAATAAAACCTAAAAATAAAATAAATAAAAAACCTAAACCAAAATAAAATAAAACATAAAATAAATAAAACATAAACTAAAACTAAACTAAAACTAAACCTAAAAAAAAATAAAATAAAAATAAAACTAAACTAAAATAAAATAAATAAAACATAAATAACTAAAAATAAAAAACCTAGATAAAATAAAAATTAAACCTAAAATAAAATAAAATAAACTTAAAATAAAACTAAATAAAACATAAACCTAAAAAATAAACTTAAAATAAAACCTAAAATAAATAAACAATAAAACCTAAACTCTAAAAAAAGAAACATAAACCTAAAATAAAATAAAATAAACCTAAACTAACAAGTAAAATTAAAATAAATAAAACCTAAACCTAATCCTAAAATAAACTAAACAAAACCTAAAATAAAATAAAATAAATAAACTAAAATAACCTAAACTAATCTAAAAAATAAAACCTAAAATAAACCTAAAATAAAAAACCTAAAACCTAAAAAAATAAAATTAAAACCTAACAAATCCTAAAATAGAAATAAAACTAAACATAAAACTAAAAATAAAAATAAACTAAAATCAAAACCAAAGCTAAACTAAATATAAAACCTAAAATAAAATAAATAAAATAAAAAATAAATAAACTAAAATAAATAAAAAAATAAAATAAACCTAAAATAAAAATTATAAAATAAATTAAATAAATTAAATAAACCTAAAACCTGTTGGTTTGATTTTAAAAAAAAGAACCCTAAACCCTAAATCCTAAACCCTAACCCTACAAATCCTAAACTGCAACCCTAAACCTGACACAAACTGAGCCTAAACCCTAACCACAAACCTAAAATCCTAAAACCTAAACTAAATAAAACCTAAAAGTAAAAATGTAAAACCTAAAAATATATAAAAGAAATAAAATAAAATAACATAAACTAAACCTAAACCTAAACCTACCTAAAAAGAAAATATAATAAAAAAAAACTAAACTAAAATAAAATAGATAAAACCTAAACTAAAAAAATAAAACTCTTAAATAAAATAAAACTAAACATAAAATAAAATAAAATAAACCTAAAATAAAATAAAATAAAAATATAAAATACACCTAAAATAAAATAAAATAAACTAAATAAATAAAAATAAACTAAATAAACCTAAGCTCTTGGTTTACATATTAAAACAACCCTAAATCCTAAACCTACCTGACCTAAAACCCAAACTAAACCCTACTCTAATCCTTAAAACTAAAACTTAAACCTAAACTAAATAAAACCTAAAAACAAAATAAATAAAAGACTGAAACTAAATAAAATATAAAATAAAATAAAACCTAAACTAAAACCTAAAACTAGACCTAAAAATAAAATAATATAAAAATTTAAAACTAAACTAAAATAAAATAACTAAAACATAAACTAAACTAAAATAAAATAAACCCAAATTTAAAACCTAAATAAATACAAATTAAATGTAAAATAAAATAAAATAAAAACTAAATAAAAACCTAAACATAAATAAAAAATAAAACCTAAACCATAAACCATAAACAAAATGTAAACATAAAATAAATAAAAACAATAAACAATAAACAAAACAAAAATAAATGAAACCTAAAGCTAAACCTAAAATAAACTAAACAAAAACCATAAACTAAATAAAGTAAAATAAACAAAAAGTAAACCAAAACCTAAACTAAAAAATAAAAGACGTAAAAATAAACCTAAAATAAAAGCCTAAAACATAAAGCAAAAAAAAATTTTAAAAAAACCTAAACCTAAACCTAAAAATAAAAAATAATTCCTAAACATAAAATAAATAAAATAAAAATAAAAATAGACTAAAAAATAAACATAAACCTAAATGATAAACTAAAATAAAAATCCTAAAATAAAAAAAAAACTAAACTAAATAAAAATAAATAATAAACCTAACTAAAAATAAAATAATAAAAGAAACTAAACTAAATAAATTAAATAAACCAAAACCTGTTGGTTTCCTTAATTTAAAAAAAAACCCTAAACCCTCAAACCCTAAACCCTAAACCTCAAACCCTAATCCCTACCCAACCATGACTTAACCACACCCTGAGCCTAAAACCCTGAGCCTAAACCCTAATCACTAAATGCTAAAACATAAATACCTAAACTAAACTAAATACCTTAAATAAATAATAAAAAAAAAAATAAATAAAAAAATAAAACCTAAGCTAAAACCTAAACCAACCTAAACATAAACCTGGACCTAAAACCTAAAAATAAAATAATGTAAAATTAAAAAACTAAACTAAAATAAAATAAATAAAAAACCTAAATTGGACTAAAAAAATAAATAAACTTGGAGATAAAAAAATGTAAAATAAAAAATAAAATCAACCTAAAATAAAATAAAATAAAAACTAAAATCTAAACCTAAAATAAATCAAAATAAATCCAAAAAATAAATAAAAAAAAACCTAAACCATAAACTAAAAAACTTAAAATATAAAAAAATAAAATAAACTAAACCTAAATTAAAATAAACTAAACTAAAATAAATTAAACATAACTTAAACCTAAAATAAACTAAACCTAAACCCAAAACTAAATAAAATAAAAATAAACTAAAATAAACCTTAACATAAACTAAAAATATAACTTAAAAGGAACCAAAAATAAAACCTAAACCTAAAAAAAAAATAAAATAAACATAAACTAAAACCTAAATAAATAAATAAAACCAACCTAAACTAAAAAGGAAAATAAAACTTAAACCTAAAAATAAAATAAAATAAACTAAACTAAAAATAAACTTAAACTAATCCTAAATGTAAAAAAATGAACTGAAATAAAAAACTAATATAAAATAAATGAACACAAAATAAATTAAATAACTAAATAAAAAATATACCAAAATAAAATAAAAAATAAAATAAATTAAAATAAATAATAAAATAAACTAAATAAACCTAAACTACCTAATTTAAAAAAAACCATAATCCCTAAATCTTAAACAATAAACCCTAAACCCTAAATAAACCTTAAAAAATCCAAAACCCAAAACTAAAAACCCTAAACCCAACCCAAATAAAAACCATAAAACATAAACCTAAAATCCTAAACTAAAACTAAACCCTAAAAACCTAACCAGAAACCATAAACTCAAAGCCCCCCAAACCATAGCGTAAGTAAAGTAACTAAATAAAATAAAAAATAAACATAAACCCTAAAACCTAATAAACCTAAACCTAAACCTAAACCCTAAAAATGGACATAACCTTGATGGTAGGAACATCACCATGAAACAAGCTTAGCTAGATCTGGCGGTGGAGGCGAGGCGGCGGTTATCATGTCTAATCTGGAGGGTCTTGGTGGATATGGAGGTGGTGGTGAGCATTAGTGGTTATCGAGCGAGAGCTGACGGAGGATACAACTGTGGTGGTTGTGGTGGAGGGATATCATGGTGGTTTGCTCCTGAGATGTGGGGTGTTAGATAGAACTAGAGAAATAAAAGAATGGCCGATCTGATCTACTGCTTAAGGAACTACATCTTTATAGTATAGAAATTTTTTAGTTATCTAGGGTTTTTGAAAACTAATAAAAAATAAAATAAAACAAAATAAATAAAAACCTAAACTAAACTAAAAAATAAAAAACCTAAATAAAATAAAAACTAAACCTAAAATAAAAATTAAATAAAAACTAAATAAATACCCAAACCTAAAAAAATAACCTAAAAATGAAACCTAAAATAAATAAAAAATATAACTTAAACCCTAAACTAAAAAAAAAAACTAAACCTAAAATAAAAATAAAATAAACCTAAACCTAAACTTAAATAAACTAAAATCAAATAAATAAAACCTAAACCTAGACTAAAAATAAAGTAAATGAAACCTAAAGAACTAAATAAAACTAAAATAAACTAAACTAAAAAATAAAACCTAAAAATAAAAATAAAAAACCTAAACCTACTAATAAGATAAATAAAACCTAAACCTAAACCTACATAAACCTAAAATAAAATAAAATAAAATAAACTAAAATAAACCTACTATGCCTAAACCTATAAACTAATGAAAAAAAACAAACCCTAAATAAACTAAAATAAACTAAATAAATACTAAACTAAATAAAATAATAATACATATAAACTAAATAAATAATATACTAAATACATAAACCTGCTTGTTTTGCTTGATTTAAATAAAAAATAAACCTAACCTACCATAAAAACTAACCTGACCTGAACAACCAAACCTGATGCTGGGCCACCTGACATTACCTAAACCTAAACCATTAAACCACCCTGGGCCTAAATCCTACCACAAACCTAAACCTAAAAACCACAACCTCCATAAACCTGTAAATAAAGTAAATAAAACATAAACCTAAAATAAAGATAAAATATTAAAATAAAATAGAAACCTAAATTAAAACCTAAACCTAAAAAAATAAAATAAATTAATAAAAAATAAAATAAAATAAATAAAAACTCAGACTAAACTAAAAAAAATAAAATAAACCTAAGAATAAAAAACTTGAATAAAATAAAAACTAAATGTAAAATAAAAATAAAATAAACCTAAAATAAAATAAAAACTAAATTAAAACCAAAACTTAAAAAATAAACATAAAAATAAAACCTAAAAATAAATAAAAAATAAAACCTAAACCCTAAACTAAAAAAAAGCCTAAACTAAAATAAAATAAAAACTTAAACCTGAACCTAAAAATAAGAAGTTAAACATAAACCTAAAAAATAAAATAAAAATAAAACTAATCTTAAAAATGAACCTAAACCTAAACCTAAAAAATAAACTAAAATAAAAAACATAAACTAAAATAAGTAAACGTTAAATTAATAAACTAAATAAAAAAAATAAATAAACTAAAAAAATAAAAAATGAGTAAACAAAAAATAAAAATAAATATGCTAAATAAACCAAACTGCCATTTTACATCTTTAAAAAAACCTCTAGATCCTAAACCCTAAACCCTACACAATCTGCTGACCTTACCTGAGGCATACCTGACCCTAGCCCTAGGCCCTAAAAAAACTCTTTGACCTGATATAAAGCATAAAACTACTCTGGGCCACTGACTGAGCCCTACCCTAGGCCCTAACCCAGGCACTGGGCCCTGACCCTGAGGCCCTAAATCTGACCCCTGGGCCCTAAGACCATGACCTGACCCTGGGCCTTAACCCTGACCACTGGGCCACAGACCAATCGGCTGAACAATTAAAAAATAAATATAATAAACTAAACCTAAATATAAAATAAATAAAACCTAAACTAAACCTGGGCCTACCTAAAATAAATAGATAAAATAAAAATGTTAAAATAATATAAAATAAAAACTAAATAAAAAATAAAAAAATAAAATAAACTAAGAATAAAAAATTTAAATAAAATAAAAAACTAAACATAAAATAAAAACAAAATAAACCTAAAATAAAATAAAATAAAAACTCAATAAATACTTAAGAATAAACAAAAAATAAAACCAAAACCTTAAACTAAAAAAAACTAAACCTAAAATAAAAATAAAATAAACAAAATAAAATAAAGATAAGCTGAAACTAAAATAGACTAAACTAAAATAAATAAAACATAAACCTAAAGCTAAAATAAATTAAACCTAAACCTAGACCAAAACTAAATAAAATAAAATTAATTAAAAATAAACCTAAACCTAAACTAAAAAATAAAACCTAAAAATAAACCTATAAAACCAAAATAAAAATAAAAACTAAACCTAAAATAAAAAAAAAATAAAACCTAAACCTAAAATAAAATAAAGTAACTAACTAGAAAATACACTAAACCTAAAAAAAAAAATTAAAATTGAAACTAAAATAAATAAACCTAAAATAATAAACTAAAATAAAATAAAAAAAAAATAAAAATAAAATAAAATAAAAAATAAAATAAATAAAAAAAATAAAATATACTAAATAAACTAAGCGTTGGGTTTGCTTAATTTTCTTTAAAAACACTAAACACAAAATCCTAACCACAACATAAAACCTACCAAAAACCCTAGGCCCCCAAATTCTACCATGAGCCCTAAACCACAAATCTTAAAACACTCTCCTAGGCCACAACCCTGGACCATAAATCCTAAACCCTGAGCCTTAAACCTACCATGAGCCTAAATCCTGCAAACTAGGCCACACCCCAAACCCAACCACAAAAACATAACCCTAAAAAAAATGTAAAATCTCTAAACTAAAAATAAAATCTAAATATCAGTTAAAAAGAAAACTTAAGCATAAATAAAATAAAATAAAATAAATGCCTAAACTAAAGAAAATCCTAAACCTAACCCTTAATCCTAAAAATAAAATAAAATAAAAAATAAAATTTGAAATAAAATAAAATAAAATAAAAGAAAAGAAGTTAAATTAAAAAATAAACCTAAAAATAAAACACCTAAATAAAATAAAACCTAAACTAAAATAAAAATAAATTAAATTTAAAATAAAATAAAATAAAAACTTAAACCTAAAAAATAAACTAAAAAATAAATAAAAAATAAAACTTAAACCCTAAATAAAGAAAAAACCTAAACTAAAATAAAGAAAAAATAAAATATACTATAAACTAAATAAATAAATAAAACCTAAACATACCTAAACTAAGTGACACTAAACTAAATAAAATAAAATAAACTAAAATAAACCTAAATCACTAAAATAAATGCTAAATATATAAACTAAAACTAAACCTAAAAGATAAAATAAAACCTAAACATAAACATAAAATAAAATAAATCATAAATAAAATAAACTAAATAATCATAAACCTAAAACTATTAATAACTAGATAAAATAAACCTACCTAAATAAATAATAGTAAACTACTAAATAAAATAAAAGATAAAATAAATAAACTAAATAAACACCTTTTTTGATTTAAAAAAACCTAAAACTGACCTAGCCACCCTGCACAGACCTGGGCCTCATAAAGCTCTGAGGCTGAGGCCCTGGGCCTAATACTAACCACTGATCATAAACTAATGATAACCAACTGACCATGACCTAACCCAAACTGGGCCCTCTAAATACTGATCTTTAGCCTAATGACCTAAATTAAATCTAAAACTAACCCTGGGCCACTAAAACCTACTTACCACTCCACCACTACCTCCACTGACCAAAGATCCTGACTGAGCCCTAAACCTCTGAGCCACTAAACTATCCTAAGGCCACCTGACCCTACCTACTGAGACCATACCACAAAACCCTCATTACCCTAAATGTTAAAAACATAGTCTATGTAAACTTATAAGATGAAAAAATAAAAATAAATAAACCTAAAAGATAAAATAATAATAAAACAAATTAAACTTAAATCTAAATAAAATAAAAGATAAAAAATTAAATTAAACCCTAAAAAGATCCTACAACTAAACCCCTAAACCAAACTTAATAAGATAAATAAAATCTAAACTAAATAAATAAAATAAAAACTTAAACTAAAACCAAAACCTAAATGTGAAAATAAAATAAAATAAAATAAAATAAACTAAAATAAATTGAAACTAAATAAAAACCAAAATAAAAAATAAACTTAAAAAAATAAAAAATAAAATCCTAAATAAAAAAGAAAACCTAAACCTTAAATAAAAATAAAATAAAGAAAATAAAATAAACCTAAACATAAACTAAAATAAACTAAACTAAAATAAATATAGCCTAAACCTAAACCTAAACCTAAACTAAATAAAATAAAATAAATAAAAAGCATACCTAAACCTAAAATAGAAAATAAAACCTAAAAATAAGATTAAATAAAAAAAAAACTAATTCTAAAAAAAATAAAACCTAAACTAAACCTAAAATAAAAATTAAAACATAAATCTAAAAAATAAAATAAAGAATTCACCTACTTGAGTGGGTATTGTAGGCCATTTAGGGTGGCACAGAATTCAATTTGGCCAGAGAGAGGTAGTGGAAGAGTGTCATGTGCTTGAAATGGGTGGAGGAATGATTACCATGTGCTCATATCAAGTGAGGTGACCAATTTTGACCTTAGGTTTGGTTTGGCTAACCCAAACCCAATGGGTCATGTGCACCATGTCCATTAGTGACCATTTGGTCCACTAAGAGGATGCCAAGTGCCATGATAAGGAATTGACCAAATTCCAAGTGGTTTTGATTTTAGGTTACCTTATGGCCTAGGGGTAAAATGGTCATTTGGCTTAAACTTCAATTTTAATATGTTTGGTATGATTGAAGAATGGGTTGGGCTAAGTTTCAATGAATTTGGAGTTGGTTTGATGTGATTTGGCTCATGTTGACTCATTTAGGTCAAAAATCAACTTAACCAATTGGTCAAATTGGGTCAAACCAAGGGTTGGAAGTTCATATGACCATTTGAAATGTTTTGGTAACTTTTTTTAGTTCTATTTGGTTTATATTTGGATTTGGTTCATTTGATTTTATTTAGGTCAAAGTGTTGATCAATTTAACCCATTTGACCTATTTAGGTTAGGTCATGGGTTTGGTTGATCATTTGAAGTGGATTGGTATCTTTGTTTTAAATCAATTTGATTTATTTGGATTTAGCTCAATTTAACCTTTTAGGTCAAGTTGGTTTCAAGGTCAATTGTTAGGTTGGGTCTAGGCCGAGACTTTGGTCAAGTTCAACAAGTGATTTGGGCGAACTTGACCCATTGGTTTCAATCAATTTGGCTTAGATCAAGTTTTGACACATTTTGACTTTTTATGTCAAGTTAAACTTGGGTCAAGTGGCCAATTTGGCTAGGTTAGGCTCAAATGATGACTTGGTCAAGTTCAAACATTGATCATGAATGAGTTTTGATCAATGGTTTCAATCAATTTGGCTTATAGTGGATTTTAGCTAGTTTAGGTTTCATTTTGGTCAAATGTTGACATGGTAAACCCATAAATTTGACTTAATTTGATGCAATTTGATTTGATTGATCATCTTATGATGATTGTTGCTCATAATGTGAGGCTTAGGTGGGCTTAGTTCAATCCAATTTGGTTAGGATTAGAATTTGGATCATAAGGGTACTTTAGGTCACTTTGGGTCAAATGAGGCTAAGTGAGTCAAATGGCTTGGTCAAAGCTTGACTTGTGTTTTATTTAACTCACATATGAACTTATGATTGGAAAATAAATCCAGTCAAATGGGTTTAGATTCATTTGACAATTTCAAGTTCAAAGTCTGAACATGAGTTTGACTTGGTTTGATTTTTGAATTTAGTTTTGGTTTGGTGATTCAAGTGTATGTTTATATTTTGAGTCATGATTGTAGTAGTGATTGAATCATGAAGAGAAATCAATGGTTTCGCTTGATTTGAATTTAATTTAGTTAAGTTTAAGAATTTGACTTGAAAGGCTTAGGTTGAATTTTGGTTGACTTTGGATTTGATATTTGGAATTGGTTTTTGATATTTAATTGAAGTTTGTGTTTACATTTAGATTCATGATTGTAGCGTTGATTGAATCATTAATAAAAATTAAGAGTTTTGCTTGATTTGAATTTGATTTGGCTAAATTCAAGAATTTGACTTGAAAGGCTTAGGTTGAATTTTGATTGAATTTGAGTTTGAGTTTTGAATATATTTTTGGATTGATGAATTTATATTTCATTTAAATTTAAGAATATAAATCAGAATATTAATGATTATGACAAAATTTCTTGAATTTGATTTGATTTGGATTTGATTTAGGCTAAGTCCATAAGAGGGAATCAAAGGGCTTATGAAAGATTTTTGGAATTTAGATTTGATTTTTGGGTTTAGTTTTGGTTATTTAATTTATATTTCATTTATATTTATGAATATAAGTGATAGTATAAATGGGTTGTGAGAAAATTTTTTGAATTTGAATTGATTTGGATTTGATTTGAGCTAAGTCCATAAGGTAGAATCCAAGGGACTTAGAAAAATATTTTGGATTTTGGAATTCAATCATGGGTTTCAATCATTTGGAATTGATTCATGATTTGAGAAAAGTCCATTAAATTGATTCAAGGTTTAATTAGAAGTTGGTTTGATATGAGTTTGAAGGTTTGCTTGAAAGAAGGAAGTGAGTACTTGGTTCAAGCTACAGGGTAGGAAAATTTACCTAACACCTCTAAAGCATGACCTATTCTTATGGCTAACTCATCTAAGTCTCTAGGGCTAGGTTGAGTGTTCACGTAATTACTATAAGTGTCTTAAGACTAAGGAACTCTTATTGTCTAAGAGGAGTCCTATGTCTAAGATGAAGGGGTTGAGAGCTCATTCTAAAAATTAGGTCAACAAAGGCCCAATAGGTATAGTGTGGGACAAGGTACACATATATTGGTGTTGGCCAGAAGATCAACAACACCAAAAGATTACAAACCCTAGAAATGATCTACCTACCCAAGGTGTAGAAGGAATCTAGAGCTTACTACAAGGTGACTACTCATGTCACATAAAGAGAGTAAGGGGAATCCACTAGGGTTTGAATAAGTCGTATTGCTAACCTTACAATAGGTTCAAGTCATCCACAAGGGGATGAGAGGTTGAATTTTAATTTAGTCTTGCTAAGGAGAAAATTTGAGTTGGTTTGTTTAGTTTTGTTTTGATTGTTTTGATTTGACTGACTACACTAGGGAAGGTTTATTGGATCTATTTTGTTGAATTTATTTTGTTTATTATTTGACTCCACTGAGAGAGGAGGGTTGAGTTTATTTTAGATTTTTAGAATTTGGATTTTAAGATGGGCCCTATTAGTTTGTGATGGATCGCATTGAGTAGGAGCCATGGAGGCCCAGACCTAACTCAGATTTACCAATCCAAAGGGGTAGTCTACTAACACATAGTAGGACTAGCCAACCAAAAGGGGTTCCTTTCGATATGCAATAGTTGTACTATGAAGAAAGCATAGTAGACTTACATCCTCCAAAGTAGGGACTAGTTGCTGGGGTGATCTATTTGCAAGGCAACAGATTGAACCAGGCTTAGGGCTGACTATTGAGTGAATGCCTCTGGGACTTAAATCAGCTCAAATATAGTCGAGTTAAATTTCATTTTTTAGTTTATTTCTGAATGGATCCCATCAGTTTGTGATGGATTGCACTGAGTAGGGGCCATGGAGGCCTAGACCTAACTTAGACTTTCCAATCCAAAGGGAGTAGTCTACCAACCACAAAGTAGGACTATCCAACTAGGACTATCCAACCAAAGGGATGCCATTCAGTGTGCAATAGATGTACTAGGAAGAAAGCATAGTAGACTTATATCCTCCAAAGTAAGGATCAGTTGTTGGGGTGATCCATTGGCAAGGCAACAAATCAAAACCCAACCTAGGGCTGACTATTGAATGAATGCCGCTGGGGGGCTTAAATCAACTCAAAGTTAGTTAAGATTAATTTCATTTCTAGTTTTATTTTTTGATGGATCCCAATAGTTTGCGATGGACTGTACTGAGTAGGGCCATGGTGGCCTTGATCTAACATAGATTTACCAATCCAAAGGGAGTAGCTTTCCAGCCGAGGGGAGAACTATCTGACCAAAGGAATGCCTTTTTATTTTCAATGGTCAATTCATGGGAAGAAAGCATGGGGACTCACATCTTCCACTATAAAAGAACACTGGGGTGATCAGTTACTTTGGAAAACAAATCAAACCCAACCTAGGGCTGCCCATCGATTTGTGACAGTCATTCTAGAAAGAAAGCGTAGTAGACTTACATCTTCCAAAGTGGAATGACTACCAGGGTAACCTGCTTGTGGCAAAATAGATTGAACTTGGACTAAGGGCAACTACAGAGTGAGTGTCGACCTGGGGACTTATCTCAACTCAGGAAGTCAGGTAATTCCTGTAGGGAGTTTTGTTGACACTGCCCTAAAGATAGGATGCCTGCTTGAAAAAGGGGCCCTTTGGGGGCTTAAATTCCTAATCGTCAAGTGAATATTTTTTGTTTGTTTGTTTGGTTATCATGGACCCTGTTGGCTTGCAAGGGATCAAACTGAGAAGGAGCTTATATCAGCTTAGACCTATCTCAAATTTACTGAACCAAGGGAAAATTTGTGCATCCACTGAACAAATTCTCGAACCACAGGGGTGGGTACTAGGAAAGAGGGATTTTTCAATCCAAAAGTAACACGGGTAGTGTCTAAATGGGGTCTCAAAAGATGTGTTCTAAATAGAGTGCCCGCAGGAAATGGGACCACTAAGGGCTTAATACAAAATTATAGAAGAGATGACATGGTTAATCATATATCAAATAGGTATTCGTGGCCAATCTCAAGGAGAAAATGGGACTCACATCGCCAAGAGTGGTGTATGGGGTGAGTGCTATCGATAAATAACATCATCCAACCTAAGGTGCCCATAGGTTTGTAATAATCAGCCTAGGAAGAAAGCTCAGGGACTCACATCCTCCTTTAGTAGAACTAATGAGATACCGTCCCGCCGATAGGTGCCATCCAATTAGGGTGACTTGAGCCCAAACTTGATGGGAACTTCACCAAGTTACTGGATCTCATGAGGAGGCAAGGTGGAGGCGGTTATCATAGTAGTGTGGGGATTTGGAGGCGGTGGATATGGAGGTGGTGGTGGCAAGCAAGGGAGGAGGAGCCTAATTGTAGCCATAGGCGAGGAAGTGATGATAATGGATCCCGCTACTCGAGAGGCGGGGGTGGTTCTGATGGAAATTGGAAAAATTGAAGAATGGTTGATCTAATCTGCTACTTATGGAATAATGTATTTAAAGTATAGATGGTTCTACGTATCTAGGGTTTTTGATTTGCTCTATGGGTGCTCATTTTTTATCAATGTCATTGCTTGTCTCTTTAGAAAACTTGGGGGTGCTACTTGGTTGATTAAATCAAATAGAAGAAATGTTGAATATGAATTTGTTCATTGTTAAAAAAAACCTTAAACCCTAAACCCTAAACTAAACTAAACTAAACTAAACCTAAACCTAAAACCTAAAACTAAACCCAAATAACCTCAAAACCCAAAACCTCAAACCCAAAAAACCCAAAACCCTAAACACTAAACCTAAACCCTAAACCCTAAACCCTAAACCTAATCCCTATACACTAAAATAATAAACCCTAAACCCTAAACCCTAAACCTAAAACCAAACCATAAACCATAAATGCTAAAACTTACAACCCTAAACCCTAAACCCTAATCCCTAAACTAACCCTAAACCTTGAATAAAGATGTCATTCGGAGTAGATCTAAAAAATGGCTTATTCCTAACATAGTTATGGTAGCTATAGAAAACATATTCAGGAGACTTTCTCTTGACTATTAAAGATTTGAATACCTAAACCCAAACCCTAAATCATATTATAACATAGTTATAGTAATGTATCATATATTTGAGCATGTAGTGTGTGTTTTGGATGTTATCAGATGTTTTGAAAAGTTTTAGTATATTATGGTATTGTGCCATATAGTCTATATTAGTATAAATCACAAAAAATATTGATTGAATAAATGAGATGATGAAATTTGTTAAATTTGAAGTGGGAATTAGATTTTAGTACCAAAGGTTTGCTACGCCACTTTTAGTCTAAAAAGTAAGATTTTAGGTTCAAAATAAATATTATATGTTGTAGCATCATAAGTGAGACTTTAAAATGGTGGAATTTGGCCAAATTCATAATAGGTAGAGCATGGAAACATAATATATTGCTTCAACTTAAAATATGTAAGTGATACAACTAAAATATATAGTTTTTTATTATTTAGACTAATTTTATGATTTTTATCTAAGTAATCCCTTCTAATGTGAATGCAATATAATATAATATAATATGTTATAGTGTATTATAATATATGATGCTATAACATAATGTAGCATCATGCATTATAGCATATTGTTGTGTCGCTTGTTGTTTAGCATATTTTAGTTTGTTATAACATGATGTAGTAGAGTTTGTACTTGTATAATTCATAAAAATACTGATTAATTGACTGAGATGATGGGATTTGGCCAAATTTAAGGTATGCTTTAGGGAACATAATTGGGAGTGTGCTATGGTGTGTCATTTAATCAAAATAATTGAATTTTGCATCAAAAATAAATGTTCATTTTTCAACCAAATTTTATAAATTTTTTTCTTAAAGTGATTAATTTTAAGGTGTAATGTAAGATAATATATTATATGTAAGCATATTAAAATATAATGTACATAAAAATATAACTTAACATATATATGAATGTGGAGGTGTGTTACTAAGAGTTATTATACAATTTAGTATATTTTACTTTTATTATAATACATTAGGTCAAAACTCACAAAAATGTTAATGTAAAGGTTGAGATGGAAGAATTTGGCAAAATTCATAGCACACACCAAGAAGCAACACCAAAATTATGCTATTTTATATCATTTCAAATAGAAAAATAACAATTTTACATCCGAAATGAACATTATTCATATTTTGAGAAAATTTTGTCATTTGTTCCTTTTAAGTGATTCTAATGAGGTGTAATGTTAGACAATATATTATATTATAGCAAATTATAATATAACATAATATATTATAATATAATATAGTTTGTTAATTCACATTATAATAAGTTTAGCATGATATTGTATAGTTAGTTTGAGGTTGCACCATCACAAATCATAAAATATTGATTATAATGTTAAGATGATGTAATTTGAATGAATACATTTTTTGTTGAAGTATTAAAGGTGTGCATAAGAGAAGAAATAAGATTTGATGAGAATTCCATGTCAAGGACATGAGAGATCTACTAGGGGATCACATATGCATTAGACATGACAGAGTGGATGTCAGCATAGAAGAAGAAAATCTGGGATAAGGTTTGAATTTGATTTGATTATATGATTTATGGAAAGAAGATCCATTAGGGATAAGAATCTATAATACACTGAGGATTAAGTTCAAATTGAATTTAATTTGTTCTATTTTAATTGATGAGGAGGCATATCTACTAGAGATATGGGCTCGAGTCTGCTAAGGATCAGGGAGATGAACCTTCCACTATGGAAGCAGATTCAGGTTATTCGCTGGGGATTAGGATTTGAGTTTGATTTCATAGATTTATTTAGGGATGTATCCACTAGGGATAAGATTTCGATTGGATTTCTTTGATTTAGACTCTACATGGGGAGTGGTTTAATTTGGCTCCATCGTGAGGTTGGTTTCAAATTTAATTTATTTTCAAGCTATTTATATATGATTTATGGTTCTACTAGGAAGAAGGGTATGACTTAAGCCCTTTGAGGAAAATAAAAAAGGGTTTAATCTAACTGCATGGATTATGATGGACCCACCGAGAAGGGCTATATCCTGACCTACCTTAGGTTTACAAATCCAATGGGATAGTCCACCAGCCGTGGGGTAGAGCTAGCCAACCTAATGGGATTCCTTTCGATGTGCAATGGCTATGCTAGAAGAAGGCATAGCAAACTTACATCTTCCAAAGTAGGAACAACCAGGGTGAGCTGGATGCACAATTGAACACTAGCTAACTATTATTGAGAATGTCGCTGGGACTTATGTCAACTCAAAAGTGATTAATTTTATTTTAATTTCATGCAATTTGATATTGTTTATTTGGTTTAGTTTGATTTTGAATTGAGGCATATACTGCTAGAGCTTGGTCAAATTGATAGATTTAATTTATTGACCATGATGTTTGATGAACCCACTGAGAAGGGCTATATGAGACTTGCCCTATCTAAGATTTACAAATCCAAAGGGATAGTCTACTACCCGTTGATAGAACTAGCCAACGGGGTTGCCTTTGTATGCAGGAAGAAGGCTTAGCAGACTTACATCTTCTAAAGTAGGAACAACTGCTAGGGTGACCTGTTGGTAGCACAACAATATGTACCTGATTTAGGCTGACTGTTGAGTGAATATCTTTGGGGACTTATATCAACTCAAGAGTTGTTAGGCGATTCTTATAATAAGTTTTTCTTGCACTACCCTAAAGATAGGATACCCGCTTGGGCAAAGATATTGCTAGGGGTGTCCTCTTAATCCACAAGTGAATATATATTTTATTTATATGTTTGCATGGACCCTGTTGGTGTGCGAGAGACCACCTTAAGAATGGGCTATGTCAGCTTTGACCTATCTCAGATTAACTAGACCAAGGGAGAATCTGCACATCCACAAGATGGATTGTCCAACCATAGCGGTGGTTACTCAAAATGGGGAACTATCCCATCTGATAGTAACCCAGGTAGTGTCTAAATTGGGTCATAAAGAACATGATCCAAATAGTGCCCACAGGGGAGGTACTGCTAGGGGCATTATCCTAAGCCTTGAAAAAGATTATCTATAGTTGGTGGCCAACTCAAGGAGAAAGTGTAGCAGACTTACATATGCCATGAGTGGTGTATCCTAAGGTGTGAGAAACACCCAAGCTAAGGTGTATCCATCAGCATGAGTGGTGTATCCATCAGCATAGTGAGAACAAACAAACTTAAGGTGCCTATTGGTGTGCAATGATAAATTTGGAAAGAAAGCTTATAAGCTTACAACTTTTCAAACAAAACTGATCATCAGAATAGTCTATTAGCAGCGGGACAAATGCTATCTTTGATCTCAGTGCTCTTAAATGCAGTACCATTATCAAATATAATTATTCAAGACACTCTGAAATATATATGATATGGTTCCTAAAACATTGGAGCACATGATGAGCTGTGACCTCTTTGAGCGGAATCACCTTCACCCATTTGGAAAAGTAGTTAGTAGCAGCTAAGATGAACCGATGACCCTTGGAAGAAGGAGGATCAATCAGACCCACTATGTTGGTACCCCAACACTCGAATGGCCACGAGGCAAATGTAGGATGTAAAATGTTAGGTGGTTGGTGTAAGACCACACCATGTATTTGACTTTGGTGGCCTCTCCTAGCAGTATCCATACAATCTTTGATCATCGATGGCATGTAGTATCCTAGTCTCTTGAACTTGGCTTTCATCTTCGGACCAAATTTATTGGCTCCACAGATCCTGAGTGTACCTCGGTGATGATTTTATGGGCTTTATGCTTGTCTAAACAATGTAACCACATATGATTGAAAGACCACTGATACAAGACACCGTCCATAAGAGCATAAGAAAGTGCTTCTACTTCATCTGATAGGCTTGAGACTTCTCTTGAGACAGTTTTCCTTTATTTAAGTAATCCATAAATGGTTGTCTCTAATCTAACTCTCTCATTGGCAATGGCAACCTCCCCTTTAGAGAGTGCTTTTGATGAGTTCAATAAGGGATAAAATTTGTCTATTTTGGACATTTATTGATATGGAATCTCTAAACATGCCAACTCCTAGCATCGGTGTGTCATGAGTTATCAGAGTGGATTGATCGTAGATTAAGTTCACTTATAGAGAAGCATGTAGTATGTAGCTTTGGGATGCAAAGATTAAAGCTAGGCAATGCTTCTCAATGGGTGGATAATTATCCTCAATAAGGATTAGATGATGGCAAGGTAGAGTGCATTTTCCTTCCTTATCATTAGCTTGGGCCAACAAAGCACCAAGGGAGTCATCTAACATAGCAAGTGTAAAGCATGATTGATTTTCTGATAGAGGCTAGAACCAACGATGTCATCGTAATGCTTGATGTCTTCAAGGCATGCTCACACTTATCATGAACTTGGCATCCTTTGAGAATGACATCTCGATAGGTTGGATATAATCTTAGATATGCCAAACCCTTGAAATGATCTGAGTTGAGTTATACTTTTAGGTGGTGACATTTTTAATATCGCCTTGATCTTCTCCACATCAATTTCAATACCCTGGTGTCGGCCAACAAACCCAAGGAATTTTCTTGTAGTTACTCTGAATGCACACTTCAGGGGGTTCATTTTGAGATTAAATTGTCTTAACTGTTCAAAAACTACTCTCAAGTCAAAGAGATGGTCTTCCTTTTCTCTACCTTTGACCACAAGATTGTCGACGTAGCACTCGACTTGATGATGAATGAGTTCATCGAAGATTTGTGTCATAGCCCGCTGGTATTTATCACATTTTTAAGGTTGAAAGGCATGACCTTATAACAATAGATTCTGATCAAGGTTCTAAAAGTAGTGTTTCTTTCATCTTCAGGGGCCATCTTTATTTGGTTATATCTAGATGAGCCATCCATGAAAGAGAATATTGCTTGAGATGAGGCAATGCCCACCATCAGTTCTGGGATTGGTAGTGGAAATTCATATTTTGGACATGCCTTATTTAAATCCCTAAAATTGATGCATATGTGAATTTGGCCATTCTTTTCTTAACTGGACGGCTAAGCAAGTGTAGGTATTTTTCTTCCCAGATGAAGCCAACATTGATCATTTTCTTGACTTCATAAATGACCTATTGTTCTATGTCTAATTGCATGAGTGTAGGACTTTGCTTGATAGGGTTAGTAGTAAGCTCTATTGCTAGTTTATGGATCACTATGTTAGAGCCAATCCTGCATCTCCTTCATATGAGTCATGGCCGAGTGGATCTTCTTCGCCTTCCTAAGTTGATTTCTTGAGCTCATCGATGGTTGACTTGATCTCTTCTTCAACTCGTGGTGCATCTTGACTTTAAAAATCATTGATCATCTAATATTTCTAAGCACAACTCCTCATATGAGTTAATGTAATTTGAAAAAAACTTATTAGATTCCAAATGATTGATGATGACTAAGCAGTAATCATCATTGACAAGACCCACTGTATTGAATCCTAGTCCTAGTCTTGATTGCTTGATCATACATTTGTTCTTCCATATTCTTTTAAAGGGGTCTAACCTATGCTTTGACCAAGTATGTGGGATTAACCTTTTCTTTACTAAACAATGAAGTACCAAAAAAGGTAATTCTATTAAATCTTTCTATGAATCATCCCCAAGCTCTACATCAACTTGTTGACTTGAGGATGATTCTCCCAAAAAGAACCTCTATGTCATGTGGATGACTTAGGGGCTTCCTTAACTATCAAACCCTCAGCTTTTTGAGAGGAAAGTGGGGTTAGAGCTAAAGTTCCCAACTAATGGCTAACTATTTCACATATAGACTTGGATACACTTATTCTTTACTTTAGAGCCTGGTCTTCATCGCTATCTAGCTCAAGTGTCACCTCTAAGGGAATCTACTCGAGAAGAGCCGGTGTTAACCATATAAGACTCATCCTATGAACTAGATTCTAAGTCTATATGATGTGTGTACTCTAGTAGTTGGGACATATCTATTGGTGGCCAATAAAGATTTTTTTTCCACCCCTGACCTCTAATTGGCCTCTTCCTCTGAGTGGAGGTTAGGTCATCCTACCCATATGTTGAATGGATTAATGAACTCATGGAATCTAATGTGCTCCACTTCCTCCTCCAAGTCTATTTTCACTCCCTTTTATTTTCTTTTTCATTTTCTATTTTCTTTCCTTTTTTTGTTTATCTTTCTTTTTTTTTTTTTCTTTTTTTTTTTAACTTTGGCCAAGTTTGTGAGAATAGACTTGTTGATTTTGAGGGAGGTAGTAAGCTGCATCCTCATATATGCCATCCTCATGAACTATAAATGGCTTGAGATCTCCTTTGACACAATAGATGATCCTACCTCTCACAAACTTCATACACTAGTGTAGAGAGCATGGAACTATGTTGTTCTCATGTATCCATGGTCACCCAAGCAAAGCGTTGGAAGATGTATCTAAGTCTATAATATGAAACTTGGCTTCGGACTTCCAATCATCTATCTCCAAGGGCAACACTATGGAGCCTAAGCTGCTGACCTCACTTTGAGTGCGCATTCCCATCTTAGACTTAGGAGTCTTCTAGACACTAAGACTTCTAGTCATAAGACACTTATACATTAGGTAAACACTTAACCTAAGCCTAAAGACTTAGATGGGTTAACCAAAGGATTATGCCTGTGGGATTAGGATAATCCACCTACCTTACAACCCAAATCCAATACATGTTCACCTTCTCAAACCAAACCTCAAGTTCAATTCATGCAACAAATCCAAATCCAAATCCAAACCCAAATTCCAAAACCAAATGATTGAAGCTCATGATCAAATCCATACTTGAAACCCTTCCTAAGCCATATGACCTATCTCATGGACTTAACCAAATCTTAATCCAAATTAATCCAAAATTAATTGATTTTCTCATAACAAATTTATATCTACAATCATCTTCCTAAGAATAAATCAAATCTACATTTAAATGATCAAAACTAAATCAAACTAAATCAAAACCCTTCTTAAGCCATATGACCTATCCCATGAACTTAGCTAAATCTTAATCCAAATCAAGTCAAACTCAATTGATTTTCTCACAAATCAATCATACTTTCAATTATCTTCACAAATTTAAATGAAATATACATTTAAATCATCAAAACTAAATCAAACCAAATCAAAATCCAAACTTAAGCCACATGACCCAACTCCATGGACTTAGCCAAATTCCTCATTTCATATCACAAATTCAATTGGTTTTCTCATGAATCAATCATACCTTCAATCATATTCACAAATATAAATGAAATCTACAATCATCAAGCTAAACTAAAATCAACCCAAGTCAAACCCAACTTAACCCTTTTGACTTGAAATGTTCAAATGAACCCAACCCAATTGCAATTGAATTTAAATATAAATTCCAAATCCATATATAAACTCAACTAAATCAAACTCCACCCAAAATGAAGCCAACTAAACCCTATTGGTCCACTTGACCCAAAGTGGCCAATTTGACCTATTTGAGCCAAGTTCTAACCCTACCCAAATTAGATTGAACTAAGCCTATCAAAACCTCCCATCATGATTATTGATCACCCTAGGTTGATCAATTATCACAAATTGGTCAAACCAAGTCAACTTGGCCATTTGACCAAGTCGACCCCTTAACCCATATGAACCCAAACTAGCCAAATTGTAACCTAAGCCAAATCCCTTGAAATCAATGATTCATACCAAATCAAAATGAATATTTGAGTATGACTTGACCTTCAATTGAGTCAAACCAAACCCAATCAGCCCTCTTGACCCAAGGTGACCTAAATTGACCAAAAGACCAAATTTTGCCAAATTAAAATAAAAACCAAATTGATTGCAACCAATGGCTCAAGTTCATTCCAAATTGATTATTGAACTTGACCAAAGCCGTGATTGGACCCAATTGAACCCAATTAACCTAAAGGTTCAAGTTGGCCAAAATAAAAACCAAATCCAAATTAATTAAAACTAAATCCTACAATTATCTTCAATTGGTCAACTAAACCCAAGCAAACCCAAATTTGGTCAAATTAGTCAACTTAACCCATTTGACCCAAATGAATTCAAATGAGCCAAAATCAAATCTAAGCCAAAATAAACCCAACCAATTGAACCAATACATCCCAAATGATGATATGAACTTGAACCAATCCTTGGTTTGACCTAATTTGACCAATTGGTCAACTTGACCCAACTTAACCCAATTTGACCTAAATGAGTCAAATTGAGCCAAACCTAACCAAATCAACCAATTGACTTGAAATTTGCTAACCCACTTTTGGCTCATGTCAAATATGCCCAAATTAAATCCAATACAAAATGACCATTCTACCCTTGGTTCAAGGGCATCACATGAGACAAATCACTCATGTAAGTGATAATTTCTAATCTGTGGCCACTTGGTACTCTCCCAATGGTCCACCTAGCACTAGACACCGCCCAACCTAATTGGTGGTTAGATCAGCCATGACCCATGGGATGTGAAATATCCTCACCCTCTCCATTGGAGCATTTGAAACCCATAAGACACCCATGATTCCTCTTTGGCAGCCACCTCCACACCTTCAACCAACCAAATTGAGCCAACTCACCTCCTCCGTACCACCCATGACTCCTTGAGTTTGTTGGATGTCCACTACAAGCTGCTATCCCACCATCCAACCAAGATGAAGAAAGGGGATTATACACCCCATTTCACTCAAACACACACAAAAAAATCATTCCTCAAAGCTCTCCAAGATGCTTAGAGCCATTCCCTAAGCTCCCAAGCTCCCTCGATCAATATGCCATTCTATCCCCAAATATTACACTCCCATTTCTGACCTAACTTCCCCATTTCTCCATTAAACTCAAGTTAACTTTGCACGCACCTTCCCTAGGCCTCGTCGAGCAAGAACGAACCATCTCCCAAGCTTCCCCAGCACCAGAGGTGGGACTTCAATCAAAGATGAAATCTAAATCATCTATTTATGGCCTTTTGAGTGAACATCGAGGAATCGATCCAATTGCAACTCAACATGGCTTCATCTCCACTAGATGATGCTTCCTCAATCGTTCGAGCCACTAGTCTTCAGTTTCCGATGAGGTTTTGCCAAAACTGATCCTTAGGAAAAAATGGGTTGGAGATTTTTGAAGAAAACATGCATTTGGTGTAATCTATTTGATCCATCGATGTCATGAAGGTGTGGGATCCTTTTAGAGTTGATCTAAGCTCATGTAAGCTCGGATCAAGTGAGCAATTACGAACATACTCCATTCTCCCTCACTCGCATGATGTTAGATCATGCACCATTCATTCCATGATTGAATGGATGATGATTAGATCCACTAGATTGATCGATTTAATCTATTAAGCTATGGGATTAATCATAGACCATCTTAGATCGAATACACAGAAAGCTTCCATAGCACTAAGTCGGATAAGTTTTACGTAGCCAATCCCACGATGCCACATGGAAAGCATGTCATGTTGGGCCAATAGGATTAGGGTTTAATTAGGGTGAATTAAATGTTTTAATACAAAACTTCCAAAAATCATAAAAAATCATAGAAAAATTAAAATAATGTAAATAAATACTATTTTTAAAGGTATTTCAAAATAGAATTAATTAAAAATGATCTTTACTAATTTTAAAAATTAATTAAGGTTTAATTAAAGTTTAATTACAAAATTTATTAGCTTAATTACTCCTTAATTACTTGAGTTATTATTTCCAAATTTTATGGGTTAATTTAATGGTATGACCTCTTTCTCCCATGATTTTCTTAGGATTTATTGCTCACTTAATTAGAAATTTTGACAAATTAAACCTTAACTACTCTTTTAAGTTAATTAATGATTAATTAATCTCATTAATAGTAATAAATTATAATTAAGTTTAATAATTAATGTTCAAAAGATGAACTAAGGAATAGGGTTGGGACCCCTTCCCAAGTTCATTTTACCCTTTTTAAAATGAAATTAATTAAGATTTAACCAATTAATTAAATCACTTAGTCAAATTGAAATCATAATCACATCAGACCTAATTAATTAAATCATGGGGTAGATCTTTGGTATTTAATAACCTAAAGGAGTTTAATGAAATTATGGTTAAATTTATGGGAAAACCATAAGAGTAATTTATTAAGTCCCTTAATCTAGTTATATATTAATCATGAGTTAATTGCATTACGTCCCATTTACTTCCTAGAATCATTGCAAGTTTATTTTCCATGCATATCATGTTAGCTCATAATTATTTAGTTAATTACCTTAAGGTGACAAAGATAAGGGTAATTAATTCATCTAATTAAAGGTTCAATTTAATTAACCCATAAAATCAACTTAAATACATTTCTAAATTAAATCAAATCACTAATGTGGAATGGGTTTAAAGTGATGATTTCTCTTCTCCTCTTTAAATCAAATGAAATCCAAAACTTAATTAATAAAGAAGCTTCAATTTTCTTTGAATAATCCAATTTGATTTGATTGTCCTTAAGAACTAGTTTGGTTCAATGAATCTCATGCTTATATTTGATTATCCTTTTTCTAGTCATGTTAAATTTGTTATGTCATTTGAATTCATGAATCCATGTTTTGAAAATCAAGTAAAATAAAATGTATTTCCTTTATGTAAGTTTGCATGAGTTGATTTAATTTAATATATGCATGGCTATTATCACTATTAAATAAAATGTATTTTTCAAAACTTATAAATAAATAATAATATGTGTTATCATGCTAGTTATAAATACATAAGAAATGGATGTGCTTATATAAAGTGTATGAATGTTGAGTTCTCTTCCTCTATTCATTTGTTGATTTATATAAGATTGAATGGTAATGGGTCTATATATATCCTGGAACACGAGGCTTTAGTTAGCCCCAAGAAGGTCATTTGATTACCTCACTTCTTTAACAATGGCACATACCCATTTGATTTCATTCTATGTATTTCAACATTTGATATTGGATGCTTTAATTCATATAATAAATGTTTTAATAAAAAAATATACAATCTTTGCATGGTTTTCTTTTGCTCAATTATGTATACATCCATGTGTGTCCAAGTAAACTAAGTATATGTTCTAGACATCCCAGGAATATGTGGCTTTAGTTAGCCCCAAGGAGGTCATTTAATTGCCTCACCTTGTTTAACAATGACAATAACTTGCCTATATCTTTGTACATGTATATATATGTAATTTGTTAATGAAATCCCATTTTACATTAAAATTGCATGCATTCATAATTGACTAAGTGGTTGAATTTATTAGCCATATGATTTGGACCATACTTCCTATGTTCATGTATACCTAATTTATATGTTTGAATGCAAATAGGTATAGACATCCCGAGAATACAAGGCTTTAGCTAGCTCCAAAATCATTACTTCCCTGTTTAACAATGGCACATGCCTATTTAATTTCATTCTTATGTCATTTTGTATAAGAATTTGGATAAAGTTTTAACTTAATATTTTTAAATAATTCAACAAACAAAAAATAAATTCTAAACATACACATTCATCATTTAACCTATAACATGTTGCTTGTATAGATACACTTATTAAATAAATATGGATGTTAGATGTGTTAAAAATGATTAAACATATGTCATGTGGTAGTAATTCAATTAAATTAATCTTAAGATGCCTTTCATTTTGAATATGATTATTTAAAGTGAACCTAAACATACTAATTAAATCATTTAGTAAACCATTCACTAAAGAGAACTAAATCAAATTAATATACTTTAGAAAGTGACTTAAGGTAGGGATGAAAAAAATCCTCTTTTTCTCTTTATAAGACTTAGTTGCTATGTAATCAAATGAAAAAAACACAAATTAAAATTCTCAAATCAATTAAACTACTCCATGTTAAATCAACCTTTCATGTTAAATTGAATCCTTCTACACTTAGAAAATACAACAATAATGATTAACAAGACTAAATACATGCCTAATACACACATTAAATTAAGTCACCACTTCTAGCTCTAAGTTAATGGTGTATGATGTATGTATGTTTTCTTATATGATGTATTATTTAGAATGTCTTCATGACTAAACTAACATTGTTGTATGCCTGTGATGCCTTTGAAGCAAGCACCATAAATCAAAGAAGGAACCAAATAAATGAGATAAGAAAAAACACCCATAGCATTTAAAATAATCATAATTATTCTTTCAATTCTATAATAATATAGCTCTACTAAACCCTAAATCTAAACTAAACCTCAATCTAAACCTAAAACTAAACTAAACTAAACCTAAACCCTAAACCTTAAAAACCCTAAACCCTAAAAGCCTAAAACCCTAAAACCTAAACTAACCCTGAACTCGAAGCTAACCCTAAATACTAAACCTTAACCCCTAAAACCCTAAACCCTAAAGCCTAAACACTAAACCTTAAACCCTAAACCCAAAACCTAAACCCTAAACCCTAACCCTAAACCCTAAACCCTAAAATCCTAAACCTAAACTAAACCCAAACCTAAACCCTAAAATCCTAAAACCTAAAAAAATGTAAACCTAAAATAAATAAAATTAAAATAAAATAAATAAAACCTAAACTAAAACTAAACCTAACATAAAATAAATAAAATAAACTAATAAAAATACACTAAACTAAAATATATAAAAAACTTAAACTAAACTAAAATAAAATAAACATAAAAATAAAAAACCTAAAAAATAAACTAAATAAACAAAAGTAGAAATGTTGAATCTGAATTTTGTTCTGTTAAAAGAAAATCCAAAAACCCTCAACTAAAACTTGAAACCTAAGCCTAAAACTTAAACCCTACACCCTAAACCCTAAACCCTTAAAACCATAAACCCTAAACCCTAAATCCAAAACCCTAAACCATAAACCCTAAACCTTAAAACCATAAACCCTAAACCCTAAACTATAAACCCTAAACCCTAAACCTAAAAAAAAACCATAAAACCTAAATCCTAAACCCCAAACCCTAAACCCAAAACTAACCCTAAACCCTAATCCTTGAAAACCTAAAGACCTAAACCTAAATATAATAAAGCCTAAAAATAAAAATAAATAAAAATCTAAACTAAAATAAATAAAAAACCTAAACTAAAACCTAAACCTAAACCTAAACTTAAAGAAAAAAAAACTAAAATAAAATAAATAAAACCAAAATGAAATAAAAAATAAAAAACCTAAATAAAATAAAAATCCTAAAATAAAAAATAAAACCAAAAAAATAAAATAAAATAAAACTAAATAAAACCTAAACCAAAACCTAAAAGTAAATAAAAATAAAACCTAAACCTTAAACTAAAACCTAAACTTAAAATAAAAAATAAAATAAACCTAAACCTAAACTAAAATAAATTAAACTAAAATAAACAATCCTAAATCTAAACCTAAAATAAACTAAACCTAAACCTAAACGTAAACCTAACATAAATATAATATAATAAATTAAAAATAAACCTAAACCTAAACTAAAAAAATAAAACCTAAAAATAAACGTAAAATAAAACCTAAAGCCTAAACCTAAGAAAATAAAATAAAATCCTAAACCTAAGCCTAAAAAAAAAATAAAACTTAAACCTAAAAAAATAAAACAAAAAACCTAAACCTAAACCTAAAATAGAAAATAAAACCTAAACCAAAAAAAATAAAATAAAAAAAATAAAATTAACTAAAAATAAACATAAAACCTAAACTAAAAAATAAACTAAAATAGAAAACCTAAACTAAAATAAATAAATAAAGATAAACTAAATTAAATAAAAAATAAAAAAATAAACAAAAATAAAAAAATAAACTAAAACAAATAAAAAATAAACTAAATAAATAAAGAAGAAATGTTGAATATGAATTTGTTCTCCATTTAAAACCCAAAACCCCAAACATAAACTACAACCTAAACCTTAAATAAATCCTAAACCTAAACCCTAAACCCTAAACCCTAAAAGCTTAAACCCTAAACCCTAAACCCTAAACCCTAAACTTTAAAACCTAAACCCAAAACCCAAAACCCTAAACCCTAAACCATAAACCCAAAAAAAACCCTAAACCCAAATCACTAAATTCCAAACTCCAAACCCTAAACCCTAAACCCTAAACCCTAAACTAACCCTAAACCCTAAAAAGTAAAAAGGTATAAAAAAAATCTAATCTAAATAAAACCTAAAAATAAAATAAATAAAAAAATTTAAACCAAAATAAAATAATAAAATAAAAACATAAACTAAAACCTAAGCCAATGCTTAAACCTAAACATAAACCTAAAAAGAAAATAAAATAATAAATAAAAACTATTCTAAAATAAAATAAATAAAAACCTAAACTAAACTAAAAAATAAAAAAATCAATAAAATCAAAACTAAACCTAAAATAATAGAAAAACAAACCTAAAATAAAATAAAATAAAAACTAAATGAAAACCTAAACTTAAATAATAAAGTTAAAAATAAAACCTAAACCCTAAACTAAATCAAAAACCTAAACCTAAAATAAAAAAATAAAATTTACCTAAACCTAAACTAGAATAAACAAAACCTATACCTAAACCTAAAGTAAACTAAACCTAAAGCTAAACCTAAACTAAATAGAATAAAATAAATTAAAATAAACCTAAACCTAAACTAGAAAATAAACCTAAAATAAAACCTAAAACCTAAACCTAAAAAAATAAAATAAAAAACCTAAACCTAAACCTAAAAAAAAAATAAAATAAAATAAAACCTAAAAAATAAAATAAAATTAAAACTAAACTAAAAAATAAACCTAAACCTAAACCTAAATATAAAAAATAAATTAAAACAAAAAACCTAAACTAAAATAAATAAACTTAAAATAAATAAACTAAACTAAATATAAATAAAAATAACCTAAATCAAAATAAAAAAATAAAATAGAACTAAATAAATAAAAAATAAACTACATAAACCTAAATCGATGAGTTTACTTAATTTAAAAAAACCTAACCTAAACCCTAAACCTAAACTAAACAAACACTAAACCTAAACTACAACCTAAACCCTAAATTAAACCCTAAAAATCCTAAAACTAAAACCCTAAACTAAACCCCAAAATCTAAACCATAAACCCTAAACTAAACAACCCTAAACCTAAACATAAATAACCCTAAATCATTAACCCTAAACCCAAACCTTAAACCCTAAACTAAACCCATACCCTAAACCCTAAATCCTAAGCTCCAAACCCTAAACACTAAACCCTAAAACCAAAACCAAAACCTAAACTAAAACCTAAAATTATTAAAAAATTTAAAACCTAAATTAATTAAAAATATAATTAATAAAACCTAAACTAAAACCTAAACCTAAAAAACATAAACCTCAACCTAAAAATAAAATAAAATAAAAAATAAAAATTAAACTAAAATAAAATAATAAAAACCTAAACTAAACTAAAAAAATAAAATAAACCTAAAAATAAAAAACCTAAATAAAAAAAACAAAATGTAAAATAAAAATAAAATATACCTAAAATAAAATAAAATAAAAAATAAACTTATGAATAAAACCTAAAAATAAATAAATACTAAAACCAAAACTCTAAACTAAAAAAATCTAAACCTAAAACAAATAAAATAAAATAAACCTATACCTAAAATAGAATAAAGAAATCCTAAACCTAAACCTAAAATAAACTAAACCAAAACCCTAAACCAAATAAAATAAAATAAACTAAAAATAAACATAAAACTAAACTAAAAAATAAACTTAAAATAAAACTTAAAACAACCTAAAAAAATAAAATAAAATCTAAACCTAAACCTAAACTAAAAATAAAAATAAAGCTAATCAAAATAAAACCTAAACAAAAAATAAACATAAAATAAACCTAAACATAAAATGTAATAAAATAAATAAACCTAAAATAAATAAGTTAAATCAAATAAAATAAAAGATAAACCAAAATAAAAATAAAAAATAAATAAACAAAATAAAACTAAATAAACTAAACCTACTTTTATTTAAAAACACTAAACCTAAACACTATACACTAAACTCTAAATCCTAAACCTAAACTCTAAACCAAAACTAACCCTAAACCCTAAACCCTAAACTCCTAAAACTATAAACCCTAACTAAACCAAATAATCCTAATCCCTGCTATCCTAAACCTAAACCCTAAACCCTAAAACTAAAATAGCAAACCCTAAACCCTAAACCCTAAACCATAAAACCCTAAACATTAAACCCTAAAACCTAAACCTAAACTAAATAAACCTAAAAATAAAATAAATAAAAAACCTAAACCTAAATAAAATAAAAAATAAAAAATAAACCTAAACTAAAACTTAAACCTAAACCTAAAAAAATAAAATCAAATAAACTAAAATAAAATAATTAATAAAACAAAAAAAAAAATAAACTAAGAATAAAAACCTAAAGAAAATAAAACTAAATGTAAAATAAAAAATAAAATAAACCTAAAAAATAAAATAAAACCAAATAAAACCTAAACCTAAAACCTAAACATAAATAAAAATAAAACCTAAACCAAAAAGAAAAAAAAACCTAAGTCTAAAATAAAAATAAATTAAACAAAATAAAATAAACCTAAACCTAAACTAAAATAAACTTAACTAAAATAAATAAAACCTAAGCAAACCTAAAATAAACTAAACCTAAACCTAAACCTAAACTAAATAAATAAAATTAACTAAAATAAACCTAAAACTAAAAAATAAAATCTAAAACAAACGAAATAAAACCTAAACTAAACATAAAAATAAAATAAAAAACCTAAACCTAAAAATAAAAATAAAAAATAAAACCAAAATCTAGAAAATAAAATAAAAATAAATCTCAACTGAAAAATAAACCTAAACCTAAACCTAAACTTAAAAAAAAACTAAAATAAAAATCCTAAACTAAAATAAATAAGCCTAAAATCAATAAATTAAACTAAATAAAAAATAAAAATAAATTAAACTAAAATAAATAAAAAATGAACTAAATAAACTAAATAACCCTAAACCTACGTTACTTAATTTTAAAAAACACCTAAACCTAAGCTAACCCTAAACTCTAAACCTTAAAGTAAATAAAAAAACTTAAACCCTAGTTTACTTAATTTAAAATAAACCTAAACTAAAACCCTAACCTTAAATCAAAAAAATCTTCCCTAAATTGTAAAACCCTAAAACTCTAAACCTATAACCCTAAATCCTAAAAACTAAAAACCCTTACCCTAAACCCTAAACCCTAAAAACCTAAACCTAAATTAAATAAAACCTAAATTTAAAATAAATAAATAAACCTAAACCTAAATAAAATAATAAAATAAAATAAAATAAAAACCTAAACTAAAACCTAAACCTAAAACTAAAAAATAAAATCAAATAAACAAAAATAAAATAATTAATAACCTAAACTAAACTAAAAAATAAAATAAACCTAAGAATAAAAAACCTAAAGAAAATAAAACTAAAAAATAAAAATAAAATATACCTAAAAAAATAAAATAAAAACTAAAGAAAAACCTAAACCTAAACCTAAGAAAGCCTAAAATAAATAAAAAATAAATTTTAGATCCTAAAGAAAAAAATCCTAAACCTAAAACAAAAATAAAATAAACAAAATAAAATAAACCTAAACCTAAACTAAAATAAACTAAACTAAAATAAATAAAACCAAAGCCTATCAAAAATAAACTAAACCTCAACTTAAACCTAAACTAAATAAAATAAAATAAACTAAAAATAAACCTAATCCTAAACTAATAAAATAAAATCTAAAAGTAAACCTAAAATAAAAACCTAAAATCTAAACATAAAAAAATAAAATAAAAACCTAAACCTAAACCAAAAAATAAAAAAATAAAACCTAAACCTAAAAAATAAAATAAAATAAATCTCAATTAGAAAATAAACCTAAACCTAAACCTAAATATAAAAAAATAAATTAAAATAAAAAACCTAAATTAAAATAGATAAACCTTAAATAAATAAATTAAACTAAATAAAAAAAATAAATATAGATAAAATTTAAAAATTAAATAAATTAAACAAACTAAATAACCCTAAACCTACTAGTTTACTTAATTTTAAAAGAAAAATACCAAACTATAAGCTAACCCTAAACAAAACCCTAAACCTAAAATTAAACTAAAAAAAATTTAAACCTAAACACTTAATTTAAAAATAAACCTAAACTAAAATAACCCCAAATCAAAAACCTATCCACTAAACCCTAAACCCTAACCCTAAACCTACAACCTTAATCTAAAACAAAATCCCTAAAATAAAAAAACCCTAAAACCCAAAACCTAAACCCTAAACCCTAAACCCTAAAAAAAACCTAAACCTAAACTAAATAAAACATAAAAAATAAATAAATAAACTTAAACCTAAATAAAATAAAAATAAAATAAAAACCTAAACCTAAACTTAAACCTAAACTAAAATAAAATCAAAACTAAGATAAAATAAAATCTAAACTAAACTAAAAAGTAAAATAAACCTAAGAATAAAAAATTTAAGAAAATAAAACTAAATGTAAAATAAAATAAAATAAACTAAAAAATAAAATATAAAAATAAAAAAATCTAAACCTAAAAAAAAACCTAAAAAATAAATAAAAAAATAAAACTTGAACTAAAAAAAAAAAACCTAAACCTAAACCAAAAAATAAATTAAAATAAATAAAACATAAGCCTAAACCTAAATAAACTAAACCTAAACCTAAACCTAAATAAATAAAATAAAATAAACTAAAATAAACCTAATCCTTAACTAAAAATAAAATCTAAAATAAACCTAAAATAAAACATAAATCTAAACATAAAAAAAATAAAAAAAAACCTAAACCTAAACCTAAAAATAGAAAATAAAACCTAATCCTAAAAAATAAAATAAAAATAAATCTCAACCAAAAAATAAACCTAAACCTAAATCTTAATCTAAAAAAAATAAACTAAAATTAAAAACAAAACTAAAATAAATAAACCTAAAATAAATAAATTAAACTAAATAAAATAAAAATAAACTTAAATAAAAAATTAAAATAAAATAAACTAAAATAAATAAAAATAAACTAAATAAATACAAACCTACCTTAATTTAAAAAAAAAACCTAAACCCTCATCTAACCCTAAACCTTAAAAGTAAACTAAAAAAAAACTTAAACCTACAGGTTTACATAATTTAAAAATAAACCTAAACTAAAACTTAAACCTTAAATCGAAAACCTATACCCTAAACCCTAAACCCTGAGCCCTAAATCCTAAAAAATAAAATAAATAAAAAAAGAATAAATAAAAATAAATAACTAACCCCTAACCCTAAAATTAACCCTAAACCCTAAGCTTACAACCTTAAACCCAAACCCTAAACCCTAAAACCCTCAACCCTAAACCTAAACCCTAAACCCTAAACCCTCAAAACCCTAAACCTAAAGCCTAAAAATTAAACCCTAAATGTTAAATCCTAAACCCTAACCTTAAAACCTAAACCCTCAAACCTACGACCCTAAATAGCAAACCCTAAACCCTAAACCCTAAACCCTAAACCCCTAACCCTAAACCCTAAACCCTAAAAACCTAAAAACCTAAACTTAAACTAAGTAAAACTTTAAATTAAAATAAACTAAAAAACCTATGGAACTATGATGGAGGTTACTACCGTGGTGGTGGTGGAGGGAGAGATCAAGGATATGATGGTGGATCCCACTACTCAAGAGGTGGGGTGGCTCTGATAGGAAATGGAGAAATTGAAGAATGGCCAAATCCGCTAAACTGTGTCTTTATAATAAAATGGTTCTAGTTTCTGGGTTTTGATTTGCTTTATGCGTGCTCATTTTTGATCTATGTCATCGCTTATGTCTTAAAGAACTTTGTGTGTTACTTGGTTGATGATATCGAAAAGATGAAAAGTTGAATCTGAATTTGTTCTTTGTTAAAAAAACAAAAACCCTAAATGCTAAACTAAAACTTTAACCCTAAACCTAAACCCTAAAAATAAAAAATAAATAAAAAAGGAACAAAACCCTAACCCAAAACCTAAACTGTAAACCTTAAACCTTAAAACCTTAAACCCCAAACCCTAAATCATAAACTCTAAATCCCAAACCTTAAACCCTAAACCTCAAACCCTAAACCCTAAAAATGCTAAACCTTAAAGTTTAAACCTTAAACCCAAAACCTTAAACCTTAATCCTACACCCTAAACCATAAAACATAAACTCTAAAGCCCTAAACCCTAAACCCTAAACCTTAAACCCGAAACCCTAAACTCTAAAAACATAAAAACCAAACCTAAACTAAATAAAACCTAATAATAAAAAAAATAAAAAAAACTTAAAACTGAATAATATAAAAAATAATAAAATAAAATAAAAACCTAAACTAAAACTTAAACCTAAAAATAAAAATAAAATAAAATAAAAAAATAAAAAAACTAAAATAAAATAAATAAAAATCTAAACTAAACTAAAAAATATAATAAACCTTAGAATAAAAAACCTAAATAAAATACAAACTAAACATAAAATAAAAATAAAATAAACCTGAAATAAAAATCTAAACCTAAAAAATAAACCTAAAAATAAATAAAAAATAAAACATAAACCCTAAACTAAAAAAAAATAAACCTAAAATAAAAATAAAATAAACAAAATAAAATAAACCAAAACCTAAACTAAAATAAACTAAACTAAAATAAATAAAACCTAAACCTAAACCTAAACCTAAACTAAATAAAATAAAATGAACTAAAAATAAACTTAAACCTAAACTAAAAGTAAAACCTAAAATAAACCTAAAATAAAACCTAAACCTAAACATAAAAAAAAAATAATATATAAACCTAAATATACCTAAAAATAAAAGTATAACCTAAACCTAAAAGATAAAATAAAATAAATAAAACTCAATGAAAAATAAACTTAAACCTAAACTTAAAAGATAAAGTGAAATAAAACCCTAAACTAAAAATAAATAAACCAAAAATAAATAAAATAAATTAAATATAAAAAATAAACTTAAATAAAAATAAAAAATAAAATAAACTAAAATAAAGTAAAAATAAACTAAATAAACATAAACCTACTAGTTTACTTAATTTAATAAACATAAACCTACCAGTTTACTTAATTTAAAAAAAAAATCTAAACCCTAAATCTTAAACCCTAAACCCTAAACCATAGACATATAATGCTAAACCTATAAACCTAAACCCTAAAACCTACACCCTAAACCCTAAACCCTAAAAAATCCTAAATCCTAAACCTTAAACCTTAAACCCTAAACCCAAACCCTAAACCCTAAATCCAAAACCCTAATCCTAAACCCTAAAAGCATAAACTGTAAAAGCCTAAACCATAAACCTTAAACCAAGATTGAGCTAATTTTTATGAAAGGTGATTTTAAAGAGGTCAGCGAAGAGGTTTCGAAATACATAGTTGGTGCTCCTGCACATGTTGGTCTTGTTGCACCTATTGATGTTATGGTTCCTCCAGGTAGCACTGGTTTGAATCCTTCACAAACTTCTTTCTTTCAAGTTTTGTTGAAATATAACCCTGATTGAGATGATTAAAAAAGGTGATAAGGTGGTATCCTCAGAGGCTGCTCTCCTCGCTAAGTTGGGGACTAGGCGATTCTCTTATGGCCTTAACGTCTAGTCTGTGTATGGTGATGGATTGGTGTTCAATCCTCAGGTGCTTGACCTCACTAAAGATGATCTCATCGAGAAGTTTTCCCAGCACTTTTAATGATCACTTCTCTCTCACTGGCCCTCTCTTATCCCACCCTTGTTGCAGCATCCCACATGTTCATCAATGCTTATAAGAATGTCCTCACCATCATGATTGCCACTGATTACACATACCCGTGGGCTGAGATTGTTAAGGAGTATTTGAAGGATCCTAGTAAATATGATGTGGCTACTACGCATGATGCTTCTACTACTCCTACTACTGCTACTAGTCCTCAGCGTAGTGGAAGAGAAGAAGGAAGAGCTCCGAGCAACTGATGATGATATGGGTTTCGCTTTTTTTTGACAAAGCTTTTTCTATAAAATCAATTTTTTTTATCTGAGTTAAATCATTTTGTGAAATACTATTTTTTATGAATTTTAAATTTCATTTTATTTTATCCTATTTTATTAGTTATTAAAGCATAATATCTTATTTGATTTGGTAATTTCTTATTTGTTATACAATCATTTGAGTTAAAAAAAACCCTAAATCACAAACACTAAACCCTAGGCCCTAAACCTAAACCCTAAACCATAAACCCTAAACCTGAACCTAAAGTAACTAAATAAAATAAAAAATAAACCTAAACTATAAAACCTAATAAAACCAAACCTAAACCTAAACCCTAAGAATGGGCATAACCTTGATGACCAACATCATCAATCAACCAGGCTGCCTACATCCGGAGGTGGAGGCAAAGGCGAGGGACAAATCGCATGTGGTGGGTGATCTAGAGGCCGGTGGATATGGAGGTGGTGATCAAAGCAAAGGTGGTTATGGAGGTGGGAGGAGAATGAAGGTTACATCCATGGTGGTGGTGAAGGGAGAGATTAGGAATATGATGGTGGATCTTGCTACTCGAGAGGCCGAGGTGGTATTGATGGGAATTGGAGAAATTGAATAACCAGATCCACTTATGGAATCGTCTCTTGAGATGATTCTAGTTTGAGTTTTGATTTGCCTGTGTGCTCATTTTTTATCTATGTCATCGCTAATGTCTTTAAAAACTTGGTGTGGTACTTGGTTGATCAAATCTAAAAGAAGAGATGTTGAATCTAAATTTGTTCTCTATTAAAAAAAACCAAAATACTTAAAACCCTAAATTAAAACCTAAACCCTAAACCTAAATCCTAAACTATAAACCCTAAACCCTAGAAATAAAAAAATTAAAATAAAAAAAAATTAAAATAAAACCCTTACCCTAAACCCTAAACCCTAAAACTAACCCTAAACCCTAAACCTTAAACCCTAAACTTACAACCCTAAACCCTAAACCTATAACCCTAAACCCTAAAAACCTAAATCACCAAACAAAACCCAAAACAAAGTTTAAACCCTAAACCTAAACCTAAACTAAAACCCTAAACCTTAAAGCTAAACACTAAACCCTAAACTCTAAACATAATTAGTTAAATCATGTGGTAGATCTTAAGTGTTTAATAACCCAAAGGAGTTTAATTAAATTAAAGTTAGTCTACATGTGTGAAAACATAAGATTGAATTAAGTCCATTAACTAATTATTAATCATGAGCCTATTGAATTAGGCCCCTTTTATTTTCTAAGTTTAGGGTTTACGGTTTATGGTTTAGGGTTTTAGGGTTTAGGGTTTAAGGTTTAGGGTTTGGGGTTTAGGGTTTAGTGTTTAGGGTTGTAGGGTTTAGGGTTTTTTTTTGGGGAAACCCCATGTAGGGGGTATTTTATTGCCACAAAAAGAGGGTTACAAGGTCCTTCAAGGGGATAAACTAACCATCGCTCAAAGATCTACAATCATCTAAGGAGTAAATCTATCTAAGTACATCCAAAGCAAAAGAAGACATTAAAGAAATCAAAAGATACAAATTGATTAACATAATAAGACAATGGAAGATTAGGGCCAATGCTCTGCAGGACGTGAGAATGCATGACACTATGGAGCAAACCTGCAAGAGGACAAGAGAGAAGCACCCGCAAAAAAATGTAAATAAAGATATTAGAGAAGTTAAAGTAATACTAAAAAAGATAAATGAAAAAGCATAACTGAGAATGATAGTAAAATATTGTGATAGAGAAGGCTCGTGCTCACCACACCAAGATGGAGATGCAAATATGAGCATCCAAACTTCAACAGAAGGGTTACATCACAAGAGCTACTACCAAACAAAAAGGGAGTGAAGTCATCACAGGCATCATAGCCAACAATCTTGTGAGAGAAGATAGACCTTGTTGAAAGTCTTATGGGCTTTATTACTACAAACCTAAAAAAACCATATATAATATAGAGAGGAAATTGCAAGGTGAAGGATAAGGGGCCCATGGAGGAAAAGTTTCATTAATATAGTCACCCTGACATGAGAATACTTTTACATATGAGAATGAGCCATCTTTGCTAGAACCTCATGAAAATTCATATCCAAGAAGAGAAATAGGCCAACATATAAACCCTCCACAAGAAAATAAAGGAGGAGGCTCTAAATCCTCGCTAAGCAAGTCAATGAGCCTATAAATAAGACCATCCCAAACATATGATATATATATGAATCTTTCAAACCGGGAGGATGACAGAAGTAAAGGCTAAAATGAACCCAATCATAATAATGATGTGAATAACCTTATTAATATTCATACCTAGTTGGCAAAATCAATTATATAGGAAGGCGATAACCCAACAGAAATAGTAACCTACCAAAAATAGCAGCAAATAAAGATAATCAAAGCATAAGCACCAGTAGCGGCATTGAGGACCAAAAATTGGATAATCCAAATCAACAAACAACCAAGACAGGAAGACAACAAAGGAAGCAAATGTCTATTACCACCCATTAATAGGCATACCAAGAAGATAGCACAAACCTAATAACCTAGATGGGAATAGAGACAACAGCAGATAATGTAGATCACAACTATCAGGAGATGAACAACAGCCCATACATAAACAACAAGGGCAATCAAAAATCCAACTCCAACAATAAAACAGTTAATGCAATATTGGAACCCACCAGAAGATAAATCAAAAAGGGATTCAAATGAGGGTCAACATTAGAATCCAGAAAAAATAAGATAGTAGATAACCAAGATAAAAAATAGCCAAGATAATAATAAATAAGCAAGGGACAAGTTGGCCATAAAAAAAACTCTTAATCGAGTAGACATTGTAGTTAGTAACCAAATAGATAGAGCATAAAAAAGGTTAAGGCGATACCAATCACCAAAATTAATCAGAACTGCAATGTCAGAAAGAGCTTACTGAGCATAGGACCCTGAAGTCTTACAGCCAACAAAGATGGAGCCAATATAGTAATCTTCAAAAACCAAGATAGCAAATATCCAAGACAACAAACAACCAAGACAACAAAATCAGCTACATAAAGCCACCCATCCAATAAAACAAGGTAATAGATACAAGTTTAATTGAAAGAGGATGGGAAAATAGCAGAAAAGTAGACCAATGAATTCTGATGATATGCATATAATAAATCAATATGGGGGTTCAATGAAAAAGCCACCAAGCAATCAACAACTTCAAAAGTGGCTTGCTGAACAAAATAAACCAAAACCCCAGAGACAGTATGTAGAGTATTAATCCAGTTCAGCCAACAACCAAGATAGTTAATACCAACAAGCTGGCCAATAGTCCACCCAATAAGAGTAAAGAAAGCTTAAGTAAAGATCCAAATAATCAGATGGATAATCACAGGGATCTGTATAATTTTAACAAACCATGTGGGATAAAATAGCAGCAGGAGAAATAAGTAGTTTCCCAATTATTAACATAAAAAATAGTCAGAAAAATAAAAGGCAGGAAATAAATATTAACCACAAAGACAACCTGGTGGACAAAGGACCCTAAAATCCAAAAGCCAACACTGGTAGAAATAAAACAAAAATTACACCCACCACATAAAACTCCAATAAAAAGCAGAGATGTAAACTAGCAACAGAAAGGGTTCAAAGGATAATCAATAGAAAAAACCTTCCAGATAAAGCTGATCAGGTTGTAGGGTTTAGGATTTAGGGTTTAAAGCTTTTGGGTTTTGGGGTTTAAGGTTTTTGGGTTTAGTTTAGAGTTTAGGGTTTACGATTTATGGTTTTAGGGTTTAGGGTTTTTAAGTTTAGGGTTTAGGGTTTAGGGTTTAAGATTTATGGTTTAGGGTTTTGGTTAGTTTAGGGTTTAATTTAGTTTAGGGTTTAGGATTTAGGGTTTACGAACTAGGGTTTTGGGTTTAGGGTTTTAGGGTTTTTAGGGTTTTTAGGGTTTAAGGTTTCAGTTTGGGGTTTAGGGTTTAAGATTTAAGGTTTTTTTAATAGAGAATAAATTCAAAATCAATATTTCTTCTTTTTGATTTCATCAACCAAGTAGCAGACCAAGTTTTCTAAGATACAAGGGGTGACATAGATAAGAAATGAGCACGCATAAAGCAAATCAAAAACCCTAGATAAATAGAATCATCTCTACTATAAAGACACAGTTCCCTTAAAAGAAGATTGGATTGAGCGTTCTTCAGTTTCTCTAGTTCCCATGAACCACCTCTCGAGTAGGGATCCATCATATCCCCGATCTATCCTTCCATCACCACAATGGTTGTAACCTCGTCTTCTCTCACCTTGAACCACCACCTCCATATCCACCAAAGACCCTCTTAATCCACTAGACCTCCAAAGATAGTTAGGTTGGGTTTTCAGGGGTTAGGGCTTAGGCTTTAGGTTTAAGGTTTAGTGTTTAGGCTTTAGGGTTTAGGGTTTTTAGGGTTTAGGGCTTAGGGATAACTTAGGATTTAGGGTTAGTTTATGTTTTAAGATTTAAGGTTTAGAGTTTAGGGTTTTAGGATTTAGTGTTTTAGGGTTTAGGGCTAATGGTTTAGGGTTTAGGGTTTTTATTTAGTGTTTAAGGTTTGGGGTTTAGGGTTTTAGGTCTCGGGGTTGTTTAGGGTTTAGTGTTAGGGTTTAGGATTTAGGATTTACGATTTTTAGGGTTTAGGGTTTAGGGTTTTTTTATTAATTTTTTAAAATGTTATTCTAAATTATGTAAATGATTTTAGGTTTATTTTGTTTATTTATTTCATTTATTTATCTTAGTAATACTTTTATTTAGGTTTAGGTCAGGTCTCATTTAGCCTCAGCCCAGAATAGGTTTTAAGGCCCAGTAGAGCTTTGGTTTAGTCAGGCCCACCCAGGGCCCATGGCCCAGTGTAGAGGTAGGGCCCAAGCCTGGCCCAGTTTAGGCCTAGGTCAGGCCCAGGTTAGTTAGGTTTAGGTGGTAGGGTTTGTGAGGCTCAGTGGAGGATGATCAGTGATTAGGGTTAGGGAGGGAGTTTAGGGTTTTATTAAGAATTATGGTGGAGGTTTAGTGTTTAGAATTTAGAGTTTAGGATTTTTGGGGTTTAGGGTTTAGGGTTTAAGGATTAAGGTTTGGGGTTTATGGTTGTAGGTTTAGGGCTGTGGTAGGTTTTAGTTTAGGGTTCAGGGTTTAGGGTTTAGGGTTTAGGGCTTAGTGTTCAGGGTATAGCATTTTCAAAGTTTAGTGTTTAGGGTTTAGGGTTTAGGTTTATGGTTTAAGCTTTATTCTATGGTTTAGGGTTTAAGGTTATTTTTTAAGAGAGAAAAAATTCATATTCAACATTTCTTCTTTTTGATTTAACCAACCAAGTAGTGCACCAAGATTTCTAAGATGCAAGCGATGATATAGATAAAAATGAGCACACATAGAACAAATCAAAAACCCATAGATTACTAGAACTATCTCTATTGTAAAGACACATTTCAACAAGCAGCATATCGAATTGGTTGATCGTCAATTTGTCCAGTTCCCATCAGAACCACCACCCCCTCTCGAGCAGCGGGATCCGCCATCATATCCCTGATCTAACCCTTTGCGACCAGCATGACTGTAACCTCTGCCGTTCCTCCTGCCTCCATAACCACCACTACTCTTACCACCACCTCCATAGCCACTAGCACCTCCAGATCCCCCACCACAACTATGAAAATTGCCGCCTCCACCTTCGCCTCCACTGCCAGATCTAGATTGAGCCTAGTTGATGCTGATGTTCATCTCGTTAAGGTTCTTCTCATTATTAGTGTTTAGGTTTAGGTGTAGGTTTAGGTTCATTAGGTTTTAGGGTTTAGGTTTATTTTTATATTTATTTAGTGTTTTAGGTGTGTTTACGTTTTAAAGTTTATGTTAGGGTTAGGGCTGGGTATGGTTTAGAATTTGGGGTTTTAGGCATAGATTAGGGTAGGGTTTAGGCTTGGGGTTTAGGGTTTAGGGTAGGGTTTAGTATTAGGCCTGTGGTAGGGTTTTGTGGTTTTAGTTTAGGTTTAGGGTTTGCTCTGGGTTTAGGGTTTAGGGTTAGGGTTTAGGGTTTAGGGTTTAAGTTTGGGGTTTTAGGGTTTAGGCCTAGGGTTTAGGTTTGGCTCAGTTTTAGGGTTTGGGTTTAGGGTTTGTGGGCCCAGGTTTAGGCCTTTTAGGGCCTGGGTTTGGGTCTGGCTCTGGGTTTTGGTTTAGGGTTTTCTGGGGTCTGGGCCTAGGGTTTAGAATAGGGTTTGGTTTAGGGTTTTATTTATTTATTTATATTTTAATTAAGCAAACCATTGGTTTAGGTTTGTTTAGTTTATTAAGTTTATTTTATTTATTTTAGTTTATTTTTTATTCATATTTATATTTAGGTGAAATTTATTTTTTTAGTTTAGTTTATTTATTTTGGTCCATTTATTTTAGTTTAGATTTTATTTAGTTTATTTTCTAGGTTTAGGTATATTTATAGTTTAGTTTTATTTTATTTTATTTCTTAGGTTTAGGATCTATTTTTTATTTTAGGTTTAGTTTACATTTTATTTTATTTTTTTTAAGTTGAGGTTTTCATTTTATTTTAGGTTTGTTTTGTTTTATTTTTTTACTTTAGATTTTGGTTTATTTTAGTTTATTTTATTTTATTTAGGTTTAGGTTAGGTTTATTTATTTTAGTTTAGGTTTAGGTTTATTTTATTTTAAGTTAATGTTTTTTAGTTTAGGGTTTAGGTTTTTTTATTTATTTTAGGTTCATTTTTTAGGTTTAGGTGTTTATTTAGTTTTTATTTTATTTTATTTTATTTTAAGTTTATTTTATTTTTATTTTAGGTATAGTTTTTATTTTATTTAAGTTTTTTCTTTTTTTTGTTTAGTTTGGGTTTTTATTTATTTTATTGTAGTTATGTTTTTATTTTTTATTTATTTTATTTTTATGTTTAGGTTTAGGTTTTAGTTTAGGTTTTAATTTTACTTTATTTATTTTATTTTATTATTACTTAATTTTTTTTATTTTTTTATTTCTAATTTTTATTTTGTTTTGGTTTAAGTTTTCAGCTCTTTAGGGTTTAAGGTTTAGAGTTAATTTAGGGTTTAGGGTTTTAGGGTTTAGGGATTAAAATTTAGGGTTTAGGGTTTTGGGTTTTATGGGTTTTGGGTTTAGGGTTTAGGATTTAGGGTTTAGGTTTTAGGTTTTAGGTTTGGTGTTCAGGTTTTAGTTCAGGGTTTAGGGTTTTTAGTCCTTTTTTTAAAAAAAGAAAATAAATTCAGATTCAATATTCTTCTTTTTGATTTCATTAACTAAGTAACACACCAAGTTTTCTACGACACAAGTGAAAACATAGACAAAAAAATGAGCATGCATAGAGCAAACCAAAAACCTTAGATAACTAGAAATGTCTCTACTATAAAGATACAGTTTGATAAGTAACAGATCGGATCCATCGTTCTTTAGTTTTTCTAGTTCCCATCGGCATTCACCTGCACCTCGATTTATGGATCTACCATCATATCCCCGATCTCTCCCTCCGCCACCACCATGACTATAATCTTCGTCGCTCCTCCTGCCTCCATAACCACCACTAGTTCGACCACCACCTCGAGATCCCCCACCACCACAGGGATAACTGCCGCCTATTCCTTCACCTCCACTACCATATCTGGAGCCTGTTTGATGTTCCCAATGTCACGTTCCCATTCCATTCTTTAGGTTTTAGGATTAGTTTAGTTTAGGGTTTAGGTTTCTTTTTTAATTTATTTATTATTTTAGGTTTAGGGAGGTGGGTTTAGGGGTAAGGTGGTTTAGGATTTATGGTTTAGGGTTTTAAGTTTAGGAGGTCCAGTGGTTTGGGATTTAGGGTTTTAAGTGGGCAGGATTTTGGTTTTGGCCCAGGGGAGTGGAGGTTTGGGTTTAGTGGTGATTAAGGAGTTTAGGGTTTAGGTTGTGGTTTAGGGTTTAGGGCCTGTGATTAGTTTAAGGTTTAGGGTTTATGGCTCAGGTTTATGATCTTAATGGGTGGGGTCAGTGGCTCAGGTTTAGGGTAGGGTTTAAGGTGGTTTTAGTCAGGGCCCATGGTTTAGGGTTTATGGTTTAGGGTTAGAGTTTAGGATTGAGTTTAGGATTTACATTGTATAAAGACAGAGGTTTAGGGTGTGAGTGGTTAGGGTTTATGATTTATTTTTTTTTTTGTTTTAGTTTACTTTAGGTTTTTTTAGATTTTATTTTATTTTATTTTATGTTTAGGTTTAATTTATCTTTAGGTGTTAGTTTAGGTTTGAGGTTTTATCTCTTAGGGCTTAAGTTTATTTTTAGCTTATGTCTATTTTTTAGTTTAGGTTCAAGTTTAGCTTATTTTAGGTTAGGTTTTTATTTTAGTTTAGCTTATTTTAGTTTAGGTTTAGGTTTATTTTATTTTATTTTAGGTGTTTTTTAGGGTTTATGTGTTATAATTTATTTTATTTATTTTATTTTTAGGTTTATTTCTTAGGTTTGGTTTTATTTAGTTTTATTTTATTTTATCATAGGTTTATTTTTATTTTATTTTAGGTTTAGTTTTATTTATTTAGTTTTTAATTTTAGGTATTCTTTAGGATTTTATTTATTTTATTTTATTTTATTTTGGTTTAGGTTATAGGTTTAGGTTTAGGGTCTTTATGTATCTTAGTTTATCTTATAGTTTAGTTTAGGTTTAGGGTTTAGGGTTTAGGAGTTTATCTTTTTAGGGTTAGGTTTTTTAGCATTTATTATAGGTCAATATTTTGTTATATTTTTATTTTTTTTAACCAAAAAATGGTAGTTTAGTTTTATTTAGTTTATTTTAGTCTATTTTCTTTTATTTAGATTTATTTTATTTTATTTAGTTTAGTTTTTCTTTAGTTTAGGTTTTTTTTAGTTTAGGTTTAGCTATAGGTTTAGGTTTATTTTTAGTTTAGTTTTATTTTTATTTTACTTTTTAGGTTTAGGTTTTATTTTTTATTTTTAGGTTTAGGTTTATATTTATATATATTTTTTTAGGTTTATTACTTAGATTTTTATTTTAGGTTCATTTTTAGGTTTTATTTTTTTAGTTTAGGTTTTGGTTTGTTTTAAATTTAATTTATTTTATTTAGTTTAGGTTTAAGTTTAGTTTATTTTAAGTTTAGGTTTAAGTTTTAATTATTTTAGTTTAGGTTTAGGTTTATTTTATTTTTATTTTAAGTTTAGGTTTTTCTTAGTTTAGGATTTAGGTTTTATTTTTTATGTATTTTTATGTTTTTTTATACATTTATTGTTTAGGTTTATGCTTTTACTTAGATTTCATTTTATTTTATCTTAGGTTTATTTTAATTTTATTTTAGGTTTAGTTTTTATTTTATCTAGTTTTTTATATTTTAGTTTAGTTTAGGTTTTTATTCATTTTATTTTTGTTTAGTTTTTACTTTTTATTTTATTTTCTATTTAGGTTTAGGTCTAGGTTTAAGTTTAGGTTTAGGTTTTAGTTTATGTTTTTATTTTATTTTATTTTCTTTATTTTATTTTAGTTTAGGTTTTTTATTTATTTTATTTTTAGGTTTTATTTAGTTTAGGTTTAGGTTTTTAGCTTTTTAGGGTTTAGAGTTTAGGGTTTAGGGTTTAGGGTTTAGGGTTTTATAGTTTAGGGTTTAGGATTTAGCATTTTAGGGTTTAGGGTTTAGGTTTTAGGGTTTAGGTTTAGGGTTTAGGGTTTAGGATTTAGGGTTTTTAGCTTTTAGGGTTTAGGGTTTAGGGTTTAAGTTTTAGGTTTAGGGTTCATGTTTTAGTTTAGGGTTTAGGGTTTTTGATTTTTTTTTTAACTGAGAACAAATTTAGATTCAACATTTCTTCTTTTCGAATTCATCAGCCAAGTGACACACCATGTTTTCTTACACACAAGCGATGACATAGATAGAAAATGAGCACGCATAGAGTAAATCAAAAACCCTTTGTAACTAGAACTGTCTCTACTATAAGGACACAATTTCATAAGCAATAGATAGAATTGGAGATTTTTCAATTTCTCCAGATCCAGTCAAAACCACCCCAGACTCTTGAGTAGCGGGATCCACAATCATATCCCCGATCTCTCGCTCTGCCACCACCACGACTGTAACCTTCGTCGCTCCTTCTGCCTCCATAACCATCACTGCTCTGACCACCACCTCCATATCCACCAGCACCGCCAGATCCCCCACCAGCACTGCGATAACCGCCGCCTCTGCCTCCACCTCCACCGCTAGATCTAGACTGAGCCTAGTTGACAATGATGTTCCTACCGGCCAAGGTTCGCCATTCTTAGGGTTTTAAAAAAATATAATAAAAGTGGGAGAATTTTATTATCAAAAAGAAAGAGATAATAGGTCCTTAAAGTGGATAAATCTCTAAACTACTGCTCAAAGAGTTATAATTAGCCTAAAGAGGTAAATCCCTTACGTATTATAAGAAAACTAAAGCAAAAGAATGAAAAGACAAAAATTAAGAAAGAAATAGCACAAAATTCCAAGAAGGGCAGCCAAAGCCAACTATATCCAAAAATCTTTTGAGAGATGCACAAACCACCTTCAACCCCAAAATTTGCCACAAACTTGCAAAGAACTTAAGATAGAGATAAGCATCTAAAAATAAGGACAAGCTAAGTACACAAAAGGAAAAAAAATGATAAAAATCTTAGATAAGGCTTAGGCTCAATCACATTCATCTCAAAGGGCAATATGATATGTGAGCATCCAAACTTTAGAAGAAGGGTTACAATCACATATGCTACTACAAGGAAAAATGATAATAGGGGAAACATCCTAGCCATCATAGCCAACTTACCTCGATTTATCCAAACAACCAAAAGCCAAGAGCTAGGCAAGTCCTGGTATATTTCATCAAGATTAAATATGCAACTAACCAGCAAAACATCCAGCCAAACTGGAGTAAAGCAACCAACCAAACAAGATAAAAACCAAGAAATAGCCACCATCAAAGCCACCCAAAATAAACAAAGGCCAAAGGTAAAGAACCAAAAATTCTACATATCCACAAACCAACAACACAGTTGCAACTAGCCATCAAGGCCACCCAGCCAACCATAGTAGCAAGAATCAGCAAAAATATTAATAGAGCTAAGAATAGCCAAAACCATATACAGGTTCATCCCATAGTAAAAAGAAACAACAAGCCAATGGGCCATCCATCCAACACGCAAACACCACAAAAAACTTCAAAAAAAAAACCATCAAAAAAGGGGAATGAAAACTAGATGGCAGGTAACAGCTTTAGAGAGAGTAACTCAACCCAGAAAGGAATAAAACCAATGGCCAAGCTCGAGCAATAATCACAATTCCAGATTGCCAAAATTGAAAGCAAAAGGCTGGAAAATACCATATCCATCAAGCAACAACCAACCAATAAACCCTCATAGTGAAAAAAATAGGCTAGGGAAAATAGCAAACAAACAAGCTCTGAAGCTTGCCAATCACCAGGCCAACCTAAAACCAATGTAGCAGGAGACCAACAAAAGGAGAGAGCCACCAAAACTAGAGGGCAACCGAAGCTCAGCAGTGCCAACCAAAAACAATCTTGACCTCCATCAAAAGGTGATACCATTCTTAGGGTTCAACTTTAGGTTTAGGTTTATTAGGTTTTAGGGTTTAGGTTTATTTTTTTATTTATTTAGTTAGATTTGGCTTAGGTTTAGGGTTTGGGATTTAGGGTTTAGGATTTAGGGTTAGGGTTTAGGGTTTAGAGTTTAGGGTTTAAGGTTTAGGGTTTAGGGTTTAGGTTTTAGGATTTATGCTTTTATGGTGTAGGGTTTAGGGTTTAGGGTTGTAAGTTTAAGCTTTAGGGTTTATGGTTTAGGGCTGAGGGTTTAGGATTTAAGGTTTATGTTTTTTTTAAAAAAATTAAGTAAACTGGTAGGTTTAGGTTTATTTAGTTTATATTTTAATTATTTTAGATTATTTTATTTTATTTTTTTATTTATGTTTATTATTTTTATTTAATTTAGTTTATTTATTTTAGGTTTATTACTTTTAGTTTAGGTTTTTTTATTTTAGTTTATTTTTTTGGTTTAAGTTTAAGTTTAGGTTTAGTTTTTTGTTGAGTTTTATTTTTATTTTAGTTTTTAGGTTTAGCTTTTATTTTTTATTTTTAGGTTTAGGTTTAGGTTTTTATTTTATTTTTTGAGGTTTAGGTTTTAAGTTTTTATTTTAGGTTTAATTTAGGTTTTATTTTTAAGTTTAGGTTTAGGTTTATTTTTAGTTTATTTTATTTTATTTTATTTTGGTTTAGGTTTAGGTTTTATTTTTTTATTTTTTTTTCTTTAGTTTTTTTTATTTTATGGTTTAGGTTTTATTTTGAGGTTTATTTTTTGGGTAAAGGTTTTATTTTATTTTATTTTAGGTTTTTTTATTTTTATTTTACATTTAGTTTTTATTTTTTTTAGGTTTTTTATTCTTAGGTTTATTTTATTTTTTAGTTTAGTTTAGGTTTTTATTTATTTTATTTTAGTTTATTATTATTAATTTATTTTATTTCATTTTTTGGTTTAAGTATAGGTTCTAGTTTAGGTTTTTTTTATTTTATTTTTTAATTATATTTATGCTTAGCTTTTTTTATTTATTTATTTTATTTTTAGGTTTTATTTTGTTTAGGTTTAAATGTTTAGGTTTTTAAGGTTTAGGGTTTAGGGTTTAGGGTTTAGAGTTTAGGTTTTAGGGTTTAGGGTTGTAGGTTTTAGGGTTTAGGGTTTAGGGAGGGTTTATTGTTTAGAGTTTAGGGTTTAGGTTTTAGGGTTTTAGGGTTTAGGGTTTACGGTTGTATGTTGTAGGTTTACGATTTAAGGTTTAGGATTCAGGTTTTAGTTTAGGGTTTATGGTTTTTAGTTTTTTTAAGAGAGAACAAATTTAGATTCAACATTTCTTTTGTTCGATTTCATCAACCAAGTAACACACCAAGTTTTCTAAGACACAAGCGACGACATAGATAAAAAATGAGCATGCATAGAGCAAATCAAAAACCCTAGATAACTAGAACCATCTCTATTATAAAGACATAGTTCCATAAGTAGCAGATCAGTTCAATCATTCTTTAGTTTCTCTAGTTCTCATCAAAACCACCCCGGCCTCTCGAGTAGCAGGATCCAACATCGTATCCCCAATCTCTCCCTCTGCCACCATCGCGGCTGTAATCTACGTCACTCTTCCTGCTTCCATAACCACTACTAGTCCAACCAACACCTCCATATCTACTAGCACCTCCAGATCCCCCACCCCCACTATGATAATCACCGCCTCTGCCTTCGCCTCCACCGTCATACCTAGACAGAGCATGGTTGACGGTGATGTTCCTACCATCAAGGTTCTGCCCATTCTTAAGGTTTCAGTTTAGGTTTTATTTTATTAAGTTTTGGGGTTTAGATTTATTTTTTATTTTATTTAGTTACTATAGGTTTTAGTTTAGGGATTGGGGTTTAGGTTTTAAGGTTTAGGGTTAGGATTTAAGGTTTAGGGTTTAGGGTTTATGGTTTAGGGTTTTGGATTTTAGGTTTCATGCTTTTAGGGTTGAGGGTTAGGGTTTAGGGTTTAGGGTTTAGGGTTTAGTTTTTAGGTTTTAGGGTCTAGGGTTAGTTTAGGGTTTAAGGTTTAGGGTTTTATGATTTAGAGTTTAAGGTTTAGGGTTTTATGATTTAGAGTTTAAGGTTTAGGGTTTAGGGTTTAGGGTTTAGGGTTTAGGGTTTTAGGGTTTTAGGGTTTTAAGGTTTAGGGTTGTTGAGGACTTAGTGTTTAGGGTTTAGAGTTTAGAGTTTTTTATTTTTGGGAAATTTAGAAGTTTATCACCATAAAAGGAAAACATACAATGTCCTCAAATAGGGTAAAGTTCTAAAATTCTACTACTCTCAGAGCTATAAGAAACCTATAGAGCTAAACCCTCATCTAAGTATATTAGAAAAGGAAAAGAAAACAAAAGAGCAATTACAACACCTAAAAAGCATAAGAGAAAAAGAGACAGAAGACTAAAATAAGTCCTAAGAATAGTAAAAGGATGAGTCAGTAGCAGTTCATGATTCTTTTGAGAAAGAAAGATAAGTATGGTCCACAACAATGGCACTTGGGTTGACAGAGCAACGACCATTCCCTCTAAAAACTTCCAACCTATAAAAGAAATTTGCACAATACTACATAGATAAAAGTCTTAGATAGAAAGGATAAAGATAATGAGAAGAAAAGGAGAGAGCTGAGAAAGAGAAGGCTCAAGCTCAGTTTGGATCATCTCAAGGGGCAATAATACATATAAGCATCCAAACTTCATCAAGAAGGGTTACAATCATATGTAATGCTACCAACTAGAGAGAAGAGGTGAGTAACATCAAAGCCATCATAGCCAGCATACTTGATACAAGCAAACATCCAAGGCCCGTAGTCCATAGAGTTCCAGATCCAGCACCATTAAATAGAGAGCGGGCAACAACTAGCTACCAAACCACAAAACAAAACCACACAGACTAATCACAATAACCCGAGAGAGGCTAGAACAAAGTCAAACACAACAACCATTAACCAAATACCAATCCAAGCTCCAAACTAGAGAAAATCAGAACCAACCATCAGCAAGCACCAGATCAATGCTAATTAATAGAGAAATAACAAAGAAAACTAAGATAGGAGCCCTCAAGCCAAAGTCCCAACAACAAGCACTCACCAAGACAAACCGGGGTAAGCAACCATAAATGACTAAACTGCTCAGAAATAAAACCATCAACTGAAGGAAACATAAGCTGCAACTAGTACAAATCATTAGATGACAAAGCAACACACAAAAGGGTGCCAAAGGCAACCACCAACCACCAAAAACCAAAAAATCCATTCCAAAAGAATCAATAAAGGTTCAGCCAGCACAGTAAAAGGCACTAACAAATTGTCGAGTTTAGGTTTTAGTTTATGGTTTAGAGTTTAAGGTTTTTTTAACAAAGTAAATTGAGATTCAACATTTCTTCTTTTCGATTTGCTCAACCAAGTAACACACTAAGTTCTCTAAGACACAAGTGGTTGTTGGCTTAATGAGCCTCATGTTCAATCCGATCAATTTTGATGATAACAAATGAATGCTTGGATGTTCTAATGTATGTTTTATGTGCTTCAGATATATTAATAGCTAATTACATATCCAATACATCTCAAAATTAAGTAAGCCAGTAGGTTTAGATTTATTTAATTTATTTTTATTTAGTTTCATTTATTTTATTTTATTTTTTCATTTTGGTTTATTTTTATTTTGATTTTGGTTTAGGTTTATTCATTTTAGTTTAGGTTTTTTATTTTAGTTTATTTTATAAGTTTATGTGTAGGTTTATGCTTATATTTTAGTTTAATTTTATTTTTATTTTATTTTTAGGTTTAGGTTTTATTTTTTATTTTTTAGTTTAGGTTTAGGTTTATTTTTATTTTATTTTATTTTATTTAATTTAGGGTTTAAGTTTAGTTTATTTTAGGTTTAGGTTTAGGTTTTATTTATTTTGGTTTAATTTATTTTAGCTTAGGTTTAAGTTTATTTGTTTTTGTTTATTTTAGGTTTAAGTTTTATTTTTTTTTATTTTTAGGTTGAATTTTCGATTTATTTTTTAGGTTTAAGTTTTTATCTAGTTTTTATTTTATTTTATTTTAGGTTTTTTCTTTTTATTTTATGTTTGGGTATTATTTTAGGGTTTAGGGTTTTTTAGTTTATGGTTTGGGGTTTAGGATTTAGGTTTAGGGTTTAGGTAAGTTTAGGGTTTAGGGTTTAGGGTTTAGGTTAGTTTAGGGTTTAAGGTTTAGGGTTTAGGGTTTAGGGTTTAAGGATTAGGGTTTAGGGTTTAGGGTTTAGGGTTTAAGGTTTATAGGGTTTTTACGGTTTAAGGTTTAGGGTTTAGGTTTTCATTTAGGGTTTAGGGTTTAGGGTTTAAGGTTTAATTTTAATAGAGAAGAAATTCAGATTCAATATTTCTTCTTTTTAATTTCATCAACTAAGTAGCAGACCAAGTTTTCTAAGATACAAGTGACAACATACATAAAAAATGAGCACGCATAGAGTAGATCAAATACCCTAGATAACTAGAATCATCTCTAATGTAAAGACACAGTTTCATAAGCAGTAGATCGGATTGACCATTCTTCAGTTTATTTAGTTCCCATCAGGGCACCCTCGCCTCACGAGTAGTGCGATACACCATCATAACCTTGATCTATCCCTCCGCCACCACTATGGTTGTAACCTCCATTGCTCCTCTCGCCTCCATAACTATCATCTCCATATCCATTAGCACCTCTAGATCCATTAGCACCTCCACTTCCTGAACCTCTAGATCCTGCTTCCATAAGCACCACCTCCATATCCAGCATTATATCCACCAGCAAATTTGGTAGGGTTAGGGTTTAGGGTATAATTTTTAGGCTTTAGGGTTTAGGATTTTTAGAGTTTAGGTTTTAGGGTTTAGGATTTATGGATTAGAGATAGCTTAGGGTTTACGATTAGTTTAGGTTTGGGGTTTAGGGTTTAAAGTTTTATGGTTTAGGGCTTAGTGCTTAGGTTTAGGGTTTAGGGTTTATGGTTTGGGTTTAGGGTTTTATGGTTTGGGATTGTTTAGGGCTTAGTGTTTAGAAGGTTTAGGTTTGTTTAGTTTAGGTTTTTTTATTTTAGTTAGGGTTTGGTTTAGGGTTATTTATTTTATTTTTTTTTTAAATTAAGCAAATCAATATTTAGTTTATTTAGTTTATTTTTATTTAATTTAGTTTATTTTATTTAATTTAGTTTATTTAGGTTCATTTTATTTCACTAGATTAGTTTATTTATTTTAAATATATTTATTTAGTTTAGTATTTTGTTTATTTTATTTCAAGGTTTAGGTTTATTTATGTTTGTTTTTTTTAGTTTAGTTTTATTTTAGGTTTGGTTTAGGCTTTTATTTATTTTTTTTATTTTTAGGATTTAGGTTTTTATTTTAGGTTTTATTTTTATGTTTTATTTTGTAGTTTAGGTTTAGGTTTATTTTAGTTTATTTTATATTATTTAGTTTTAGGTTTAGGTTAGGTTTATTTTAGTTTATTTTTAGGTTTAGGTTTTATTTAGTTTATTTTAGTTTATTTTAGTTTCATTTTTATTATTTTATTTTATTTTATTTTAAGTTTAGGTTTTTAGGTTTATTTTTTTAGGTTTAGGTTTTTTTTTTTATTTTATTTTATTAATTAATGTTTATTTTAGGTTTAGTTCTTATTTAGTTTTTTTAGGTTTATTATTTTTAGTTTTAGTTTTTATTTTATAGTTAGTTTATTTTTATTTTTATATTTGGTTTAGGTTTTTTTTTTTTAGAGGTTTATTTATTATTTAATTTATTTTATTTAGGTTTAGGTTTTCATTTATTTTATTAGGTTTAGTTTAGGTTTAGGTTTGGTAAGATTTAGGAGTTTAGGGTTTAGGATTTAGGAGGGAGGTTTAGGGCCCAGAGCCCAAGATTTAAAGTTTAGAGTTATCAGGTTTGAGTTTGGCCCAGCCCAGGGTTGGTTTAGAGTCAGTAAGAGTGGGGTCAGATTTAGGTTTGGGTTTAGGTTTAGTGAACAGAGTTTAGAGAGATTTTAGGATTTAGTCAGTTTAGGTTTAGAGTTTCAGTTTAGAGTTAGTGGGGCTCAGAGTTTTAGTTTAGGTTTAGGTTTAGTAAGGAGTATGAGGGCCCAGAGTTTAGCCTGTCAGTTTGGAGCTCTAAGGTTTTAGAGAGGTTAGAGTCAGGAGTTTAGAGGAGTTTAGAGTTTGGTTTAGTTTAGGTTTAGTTTAGGTTTAGAGGTTAGAGGAGTTTAGTTTAGGTAGTTTTAGTTTAGGTTTAGTAGAGTTTAGTTTAGGAGGTTTAGGTTTAGGTTTAGTTTAGGTTTAGGTTTAGGTTAGGTTTAGGTTTAGGGTTTTGTTTAGGTCAGTTTAAGTTAGGTTTAAGTTTAGTTTAGTTTAATTGTAGGATTTAGGGTTAGGGTTTTGGGCTTAGGGTTTTTATTTATTAATTTTTTTTTAAAATTTTTTTAAATTAAGTAAATCAATAGGTTTAAGTTTATTTAGTTTATTTTTTTATTTATTTTAATTTATTTTAATTTATTTTATTTGTTAATTTTGATTTAGGTTCATTTTGTTTCTCTAGTTTATTTATTTTAAGTTTATTTATTTTAGTTTAGATATTTTTGTTTTAGTTTATTCTTAAGGTTTAGGTTTAGGTTTATGTTTATTTTTTAGTTTAGTTTTATTCCCTATGTCCATTGACACAACTGTCCATGGCTTCTAATCAAACACCTTCTGCAACTTGGGCCTAGATGATTGGTTGAGAATGGGCAACTATTTGGTTTCCTCTTGTAGGCTAGCCACCTTGTTGATTAATTTCTCGAAAGTTTTGATGGTAAAGCCCTTAAGCATGAAGGCAACCGGGCCATGGATATTCTTGAGAAGAATCTCAATGGCATGCTGTTAGGATAGCTGTGGTTCGCATTTCATGCTCAGGTTGCACCACCTGAGAATGTAATGAACAAAGGATTCGTTGAGTTTTTATTTCTCTATAATGAGGTCGCCTATAATCACCCTCTGCTGAGCTCCAGCAAACCTCTCAAAGAAGAGGTGCTCCAAGTCGGCCAAAGTCTTCATTGAACCATTGGACAATACCAATCAAATGCAACACTGTGATTGCTAACTAAAAAAGGCGGAAGATGAGTGTAGCCCGATATTGCAACAGCCGACTCTAAAGTGTGTAATGTGTTATCGTGTGTTCCCCTTGCCATTAAAGATCCTGAAGGATGGTGGCACAAAATTCTAAATAAAATAAAAACTAAATAAAAACCTAAACCTAAAAAATAAACCTAAAAATAAAACCTTAAAAGAAAACCTAAACCTTAAACTAAAAAAAAAACTAAACCTAAAATAAAGAAAATAAAATAAACATAAACCCAAACTAAAATAAATTAAACTAAAATAAATAAAACCTAAACCTAAAACTAAAATAACCTAAATCTAAAACCTAAACTAAATAAAATAAAATAAACTAAAAAAAACATAAACTTAAACTAAAAAAAACCTAAAATAAACCCAAATAAAAACCTAAAACCTAAACATAAAAAAATAAAATAAAAACCTGAACATAAGCTTAAAAATAAAAAATAATACCTAAACCTAAAAAATAAAATAAAAAGAAAACTAGACTAAAAAATAAACATAAACCTAAACCTATGCCTAAAAAAAAACAAAAAACCAAAACTAAAATAAATAAAATAAAGATATATAAACTAAGCTAAATAAAAAAATATACCTAAATACAAATAAAATAAACTAAAATAAACTAAAATAAATAAAAAATAAACTAAACAAACCTAAACCTACCTATTTACTTATTTTTTTAAAACAAACACAAAACCTAAACCCTAAAACCTGAACCATAAATTCTAAACACTAAACCATAAACCCTAAACACTAAACATTAAACCCTAAACCTACAACTCTAAATATACAACCCTAAACCCTAAACCATAAAAAAGCATAAACCCTAAACCCTAAACTAACCCTAAACTTGAAACCCTAAACCTTAAACCCTAAACCCTAACCCTAACCTTAAACCCTAAACTAACCTTAAACCCTAAAGCCTAAACCCTAATCCATAAACTAACCCTAAACCCTATGTGTACCCTAAATGCTAAAAACCCTAAACCTTGAAGTTTAAACCCTAAAGCCTAAACCCTAAACCCCAAACCCTAACCCCAAACCCTAAACCTGAAACCCTAAGCCCTAAATCTAAACCTAAAGTAACTAAATAAATTAAAAATAAATTTAAACGCTAAAACCTAATAAATCTAAACCTAAACCTAAACCCTAAGAATAGGCGGAACCTTGACAGGAGGAACATCACCGTCAACTAGGCTCAGTCTAGATCTAGTGATGGAGGCAAAGGCGGAGGCACCAGTTATCGCAGTGATGGTGGGGGATCTCAAGGTGTTGGTGGCCAACATAGTGGAGGTTATGGAGGCGAGAAGAGCGACAGAGGTTACAACCATGGTAGTGGCGGAGGGAGAGATCGAGGATATGATGGTGGATACCGCTCCTCGAGAGGCCGGGGTGGTTTTGATGGGAATTAGAGAAATTGAAGAACTGCCGATCCGATTTAATGCTTATGGAACTATGTCTTTATAGTAAAGACGGTTCTAATTATCTAAGGTTTTTGATTTGGTCTATGCATGCTCACTTTTTGTCTTTACCGTCGCTTGTGTCTTAGAATACTTAGTGTGTTACTTGGTTGATGAAATAAAAAAAAAATAAAGAAAGGTTGAATCTGAATTTCTTCTCTTTTAAAGAAATAACCAAAAACCCTAAACACTAACCTATAACCTGAATCCTAAAGCTAAAAACTTAACCCTAACCCCAAATCCTCAAAACCGTAAACTTAAACCCTAAAGCCTAAACCCTAATATCCTAAACCCTAAACCCTAAACCCTAACCCTAACCCTAAACTTATACCATAAACCCTAAATCAAAACCCTAATACCCTAAACCCTAAACACTAAATTAACCCTAAACCATAAACCCTAAACCCTAAAACCCTAAACCTTAAAGACTAAACCCTAAACAATAAACCCTAAACTAACCCTAAACCTAAACCCTAAACTAACCCTAAACCCTACGCTAACCCTAAAACCTAAACCCTAAATCCTAAAAACCCTAAACCCTAAACAAAAAACCCTAAACCCTAAACTCTAACCCTAAACCCTAAACCCTAAACCGTAAACACTAAACTATAACCCTAAACCTTAAAATCATAAACACTAAACCACAAACCCAAAACCTTAAACCCTAAACCCTAAAAATCTATAAACCTAAACCTAAGGTAAATAAAACCTAAAATTAAAATAAATGAAAAACCTAAAATTGAATAAAAATAAATAAAAAAATTAAAACCTAAACAAAAACCTAAACCTAAACCTAAAAATAAAATATAACAAAAATAAAATAACTAAAATAAAATAAATAAAAACCTAAACTAATCTAAAAATTCAAATAAACCTAAAAATAAAAAAGCTAAATAAAATAAAAATATAAAAAATAAAAACTAAATAAAAACAAAACCTAAAAAATAAACCTATAAATAAAACCTAAAAATAAATAAAAATAAAACCCAAACCCTAAACTAAATATAAAAACTAAACCTAAAATAAAAATAAAATAAACAAAATAAAATAAACCTAAACCTAAACTAAAATAAACAAAACTAAAATAAATAAAACCTAAACCTAAAATAAACTAAACCTAAAACATAAACTAAATAAAATAAAATAAACTGATAATAAACCTAAACCTAAACTTAAAAAATAAAATCTAAAAATAAACCTAAAATAAAAACCTAAGACCCAAACCATAAACCATAAGCCCTAAACCCTTAAAAGCTAAAAACCTAAACCTAAACTAAATAAAACTTATAAATAAAATAAATAAATAAATCGAAACAAAAATAAAATGAAAACTAAACAAATAATAAAAATAAAATAAAGCTAAAATAAAACAAAAAAAACCTAAACCTAAAAATAAAACCTAAAAAAAAGAAAAACCTAAACCTTAAACTAAAAAAAAAAAATCTAAACCTAAAATAAACAAAATAAAATAAACTTAAACCTAAACTAAAATAAATTAAACTAAAATAAATAAAACCTTGAGCTAAACCTAAAAGAAACCAAACCTAAACCCCAAACTAAATAAACTAAAATAAACTAAAACTACACCTAAACCAAAACTAAGAAATAAAACCTAAAAATAAAACAAAAATAAAACCTTAAACCCTAAAAAAAATAAAATAAAAACATAAACCTAAACCTAAAAATAAAAATAAGACATATACCTAAAAAATAAAATAAAAATAAAACTAAACTGAAAAATAAACATAAACCTAAACCTAAACATAAAAAATAAATTAAAATAAAAAACCTAAACAAAAATAAATAAACCTAAAATAAACTAAATAAAAATAAAAATAAAACTAAATAAAAATAAAAAATAAAATAAACTAAAATAAATAAAAAATAAACTAATAAAAAACCTTAACCTACTGGTTTACCTAATTTACAAAAAAACCCTAAACCATAAATGCAAAAGCATAAACCCTAAATCCTAAACCCTAAATCGTAAAACTAAGCTTAGACCCTGAAACCTAAACCTTCAACCCTAAACCCTAAACATTAAAAAACCTTAAACTCTAAGCCCTAAACCCTAAACTAACCCTAAACCCTAAACCCTAAACCCTAACCCTAACCCTAAACCCTAACACCAAAACCCAAAACCCTAAAACACTAAACCCTAAACCCTAAACTAAACTAACTTTAAACCATAAATCCTAAACAATAAAGTCTAAATTTGAAACCCTAAACTAACCCTAAACCCAAAGCCAACTGTAATCCCTAAATCATAAACCCTAAAACCCTAAACCCTAAACCCTAAACCCTAAAAGCCTAAAAACTTAAAGTAAATAAAACCTATAAAAAAATAAATTAAAAAACCTAAACCTAAATAAAATAAAAATATAAAATAAAATAAAAACTTGAACTAAAACCTAAACCTAAACATAAAAATAAAATATAATAAAATAAAATAAAATAAACTAAAATAAAATAAATAAAAACCAAAACTAAACTAAAAAAATAAAACAAACCTAAGAATAAAAAACCTAAATAAAATAAAAACTAAACATAAAGTAAAAATAAAATAAACCTAGAATAAAGTAAAATAAAAACTAAATAAATCACTAAACATAAAAAATAAACTTAAAAATAAATAAAAAATAAAATCCAAACCCTAAACTAAAATAAACTAAACCTAAAAAAATAATAAACAAAATAAAATAAACATAAACCTAAACTAAAAAAACTAAACTAATGTATATAAAACCTAAACCTAAAATAAAATAAACCTAAACCCAAAATTATATAAAATAAATTAAACTAAAAATAAACCTAAACCTAAACAAAAAAAACCTAAAAAAAACCTAAAATAAAAAGCTAAAACATAAACCCTATACCTTAAACCCTAAACTCTAAAAATCCCTAAACCCTAAACCCTAAATGCTAAACTGTAAACCCTAAATCCTAACCCCTAAACCATAATCCCTAACCCTAACTGTAAACTATAAACCGTAAACCCTAAACACTAAAACCTTAAACCCAAAACCCTAAACACTAAACTAACTCTAAACCATAAACCCTAAAACTTAAAACCTTAAACCCTAAAGCCTAAAGCCTAAACCCTACACCCTAAACTCTAAACCCTAAACCCTTTAAACCTTAAAGCCTAAAGCCTAAACACTAAACCCTAAACCATAAACCCTAAACCATACCCTAAACACTAAACCTAATACCCTATACCCTAAACCCTAAAAACCTAAAAACCTAAACCTGAAGTAGATAAAACCTAAAAATAAAATAAATAAAAATACTTAAACCTAAATAAAATTATAATATAAAATAAAATAAAAACCTAAACTAAAACCTAAACCTAAACCAAAAAAATAAAATAAATAAAAAACTAAATTAAAATAAATAAAAATTTAAACTAAACTAAAAAAAAACCTAAGAATAAAAAACATAAATAAAATAAAAACTAAACATAAAATAAAAATAAAATATACCATAAATAAAATAAAATAAAAACTAAATAAAAACCTAAACATAAAAAATAAAACTTGAAAAAACCTAAAAATAAATAAAAAATAAAACCCAAACCATAAACTAAAAACAAAAACTAAACTTAAAATAAAAATAAAATTCATAAAATAAAATAATCTTAAAGCTAAACTAAAATAAACTAAACCAAAGTAAATAAAACCTAAACCTAAATCTAAAATAAGCTAAACCTAAACCCTAAACTTAATAAAAGAATAAAGTAAAAATAAACCTACACCAAAACTAAAAACTAAAACCTAAACTAAAAACCTAAAACCTAAACCTTAAATCCAAAAAAGCTAAAAACCTAAACCTAAATTATATAAAACCTAAAAATAAAATAAATAAAAAACCTAGACAAAAATAAAATAATAACATAAACCAAAACCTAAACCTATACTTAAACCTAAAAAGAAAATAAAAATAAAAATAAAAATGAAACTAAAATAAAATAAATAAAAGCCTAAATTAAACTAAAAAAATAAAAAACCTAAAAAAATTTAAAACTATACCTATAATAAAAATAAAATAAACCTAAAATAAAATAAAATAAAAATAAATAAAAACCTAAACCTAGAACATAAACCTAAATTTAAATAAATAAAAAACCTAAACCCTAAACTAAAAAAAAAAAAAACCTAAACCTGAAATAAAAATAAAATAAAACTAAATCTAAATTAAGATAAAGTAAAGTAAAATAAAAATAACCTAAATCTAAACATAAAATAAACTAAACCTAAAACTAAACCTAAACTAAATAAAATAAAATGTTGGCTAGCAAGTTTGGTAGTTTGTATTGGCTGGCTGGGTTGGTTGCAGGGGTAGCTATTTTGAACAATTTTTCCTGCTCCTTTGGTGACTGTTCTGGGAACCTACTAGTGTTCTTTCTGTGACCTGTATTTCTGGTTTCCACTTGCTTCATTTTTTTCTCTCTTTGCTGCAGTTGACCCCCTCTTTTCTTGTTTTGGTGACAGCCTTACTGGCCACCACTTTTGGAATTAGGCTAGGTGTTTTTATTGGCTCTTTTTTTTGCTTTGTTGGTGGAGGATATGAGCAGTTGTGTTTTTCTTTTTATTTTTGTTTGTCTCTAGTTTGTGTTGTTACCCCTATCATAATGCTTGCTCCCTTCGATTTTGTTATTCCTTTTTGGTGGTGGCTTTGGTGGTGCTCTTACTCTATTGCTGCTATCCCCGATGGTTGGTTGATTATCTGCCTTATTGGGCTTGGTTGTTCTGGTGGCTTGGTGGTTGGGTATTATGTTTGCTTTTTAAAGGATTTTACAGCCTTGCTAGATGATAGACTTTAGATGATGGGCTACGCGAGGCATGCTAGCTATGATGGCCTTGATGTTTTCCACTCTTTCTTCTTTTGGCTGGTCGGGCTATATTTAATTGTAACCCTTCTCCAGAAGTTTGGATGCTTTCATAGAGTGTTACTCCTTGAGATGATTGCGATCGAGACTGAGCCTTTTCTTTACTTTACTCTTTTTATTTGTTCTTCCTTTTTATGCTAGCTAAATTATACTCATCCTTTGAAAAGTATGTTGCAAATTTCTTTTATTGGTTAGGAGTCTTGTAGGTGGATTTTGATGGTATTTGATGAACCAAATGATGTTTGCTGCTACATGGATATTTTGTTGTTGATTTTTTGGTGTTTCTTTTGCTTTCGTTCCTTCATTATTGTAATAGTTAGGGGGTTTATGTCTTTAGGATTTATTGTAGCTCAAGCATTAGCATAGACATTTACCCCCTCTAAAGACTTTGTACTTTTTCTTGGTGGCAATAAAATTTCCCCAATTTTCTTATAAAAAAAACTCTAAACCCTAAACCCTAAACCTTAAACCCTAAAACCCCAAACCATACACCCTTAACTCTAATCCCTAAAATATACAACCTTAAACCCTAACCCTAAACCTTAAACCCTAAACCCTAAACCCTAAAAACCTAAAAACCAAATCCTAAACTAAATAAAACCTAAAAATAAAATAAATAAAAAAACATAAACCTAAATAAAATAAAAAAATAAAATAAAATAAAAACCTAAACCAAAACCAAAAAAAAAATTAAAACAAATAAACACTTAATGTAAAAAAATAAAATAAACTAAAGAATAAAAAACCGAAATAAAATAAAAGCAAAATGTAAAATAAAAATAAAATAAACCTAAAATAAAACTAAAATAAAAGAAAATTAAAACTAAATAAAAACCTAAACCTAAAAAATAAACCTATAAATAATACCTACAAATAAATAAAAAATAAAACCTAAACCCTAAACAAAAAAAAAACCTAAACCTAAAATAAAAAATAAAAAAAAACTAAACCTAAACTAAAATAAACAAAACTAAAATAAATAAAGCCAAAACCTAAACCTAAAATAAACTAAACTTAAACCTAAACCTAAACCTAAACTAAATAAAATAAAATAAACTAAAAATAAACCTAAACCTAAATTTAAAAATTAAACCTTAAAATAAACCTAAAATAAATCCTAAAACCCAAAAAAAATTAAATAAAAACCAAAACCTAAACCAAAAACTTAAAAATAAAACTTAAACATAAAAAATAAAATAAAATAAAACTAAACTAAAAAAAAATAAACCTAAACCTAAAAAAATAAACTAAAATAAAACCTAAAAAAAAATAAATAAACTAAACTAAATAAAAGTAAAATAAACCTAAATAAAAATAAAATTAAAATAAACTAAAATAAAATAAAACAAATTAGTTAAATCGAAACCTACTTGTTTACTTTTTTAAAACCATAAACCCTAAATCCTAACACCCTAAACCCTAAATCCTAAACCTACAACCCTAAACCCTAAACCCTAAACCCTAATAAACTAAATAAACTAAATAAACCTAAACCTACCAATTTACTTAATTTAAAAAATAAAAAATAAAAAATAAAAAACCCTAACCCTGAACGGTAAACTATAAAACTAACCCTAAAACCCTAAACCTTAAACCCTAAACTCTAAATCTTAAACCCTAAAACCCCAAACCGTAAAACCCTAAACCGTAAAACCCTAAACCCTAAACCTTAAAATCCTAAAACCTGAACCCTAAAAACCTAAAAGCCTAAACCGAATAAAAAATATGAAAATAAAACTCAACTAAAAAAAAAACCAAAATCTAAACCTAAACCTAAATAATGAACTAAAATAAAATCCTAAACTAAAATAAATAAAAATAAACTAAACAAACTAAACTAAATAAAACTAAAGAATTAAACCTAAATAAAAATATAAAATAAAATAAACTAAAATAAGTAAAAAATAAACTAAATAAACACTAAACCCTAAAACTAACCCTAAACACTAAACCCAAAATCATAAACTCAAAAAACCCTAAACCCTAAACCCTAAACCCTAAACTAAAACCTAAACTCTAAACCTAAAACCTAAACCCTAAATGCACCCTAAATCCTAAACCAAAACTTAAACCCTAAACCTTAAACCTTAAAACCTAAACCTTGAACCTACAACCCTAAAACCTAAACATTAAACCCTTAAACCCAAAATCCTAAACATAAAACCCAAAACCCAAAACCTTAAACCCAAAACCCAAAACTCAAAACCCTAAACCTTTAACCCTAAACCCTAAACCCTAAACCCTAAACTCTAAACCTAAAACCCTAAACCCTAAACAAAAAATCCCTAAACCCTAAAGCTTAAACACTAAATCCTAAACCCTAAACCTTAAACCCTAAATCCTAATCGTAAACCCTAAACACTAAAACCCTAAATCCTAAACCTTAAACCCTAAACCCTAAAACCCAAACCCTAAACCCTAAACCCTAAACTCTAAGCACTAAACCCTAAACCCTAAATCCTAAAAACCCCAAACCCTAAAGCCTAAACAGAAAACCCTAAACTGTAAACCATAAAACCAAACCATAAAATTTAAACCCTAAAACTGTAAACCCAAACCCTAAACCCTAAACCCCAAACCCTAAAATACTAAAAACCTAAACCTAGAAAAAAATAGAAATAAAACTCAACCAAAAAAAATAAACCAAAAATTAAACATAAACTTAAAAAATAAACTAAAATAAAAAACTAAATTAAAATAATTAAACCTAAATTAAATAAACTAAACTAAATAAAAATAAAAATAAACTTAAATAAAAATAAATAATAAAATAAACTTAAATAACTAAAAAATAAACTGAGTAAACTAAATAAATGTAAACCTACCAGTTTACTTAATTTTTTTTTAAAATAAACTCTAATGCCTATATCCTAAACCCTAAACCCTTAACCCTAAACCCTAAACCCTAAACCCACAACACTAAACTTGCAACCTAAAACCTAAACCCTAAACCTTAAGCCCTAAAAAACCCTGAACCCTAAACCTAAACTGTAAACCCTAAACACTAAAAATTGAAAAACCTAAACCAAAAAAATAAAATTAAACTAAAATTAAACTAAAACGTAAACTTGAACCTTAACATAAACCTAAAAATTAAACAAAAATAAATAACCTAAACTAAATTAAATAAACCTAAAATAAATAAATGACACTAAATAAAAATAAATAAATTGAAATAAAAAAGAAAAAATACAATAAACTAAAATAACTAAAAGATAAACTGAGTAATCTAAATAAACCTAAACCTACCGGTTTACTTAAATTTTTTTTTTAAAAAAAAAGAAACCCTAAACCCTAGACCATAAACTCTAAAACTAACCCTAAACCCTAAACCCTAGACCATAAACCCTAAAACTGACCCTAAACCCTAAACCTACAACATTAAAACCTAAATCATAAACCTTAAACCCTAATAAACCCAAAAGCCTAAACCGTAGACCTTAAACCCTAAACCCTAAAATATAAACCCTAACCCTAAACCATAAACTCTAAAAGCATAAACCCTAAAACCCTAAACCAAAAACCGTAAACCCTAAACCTAAACCCTAAGAATGGGCAGAACTTTGATGGCAGGAACATCACAATCAACTAGGCATAGTCTAGATCTGGTAGTGGAGGAGAAGGCAGAGGCGGCAGTTGTCATAGTGGTGGTTGGGAACTGGAGGTGGTGGTCAGAGTAGTGGTGGTTAGGGAGGCAGGCGGAGCGACAGAGGTTACAAACATGGTGGTGGTAAAGGGATAGATCGGGGATATGATGGTGGATCCCACTACTCAAGAGGCCAGGGTGGTTTTGATGGGAACTGGATAAACTAAAGAATGGTCAATCCGATCTGCTGCTTATGGAACTGTGTCTTTATAGAAGAGATGGTTCAAGATATCTAGAGTTTTTTATTTTCTCTGTGGATGCTCATTTTTGATCTATGTCATCGCTTCTGTATTAGAAAACTTGGTGTGTTACTTGGTTGATGAAATCAAAAAGAAGAAATGCTGAATCTAAATTTTTTCTCTTTTAAAAATAAACCCGAAACCCTAAACTAAATCATGAACCCTAAACCTAAAATCTAAACCATAAACCCTAAAAATAAAAAATAAAAAATATTAAAAAAATTCTTAACCCTAAACCTTAGACCCTAAAACTAACCCTAAACCCTAAGCCTTAAATCCTAAAACCCTAAACCCTAAACCCTAAACCATAAATCATGAAACCTATAACCCTAAACCCTAAACCTCAAAACCCCAAACCCTAAACTTTAAACCCTAATACTTAAACTATAAAAACCTAAAAAATATTAACCTAAACTAAATAATACCTACAAATAAAATAAAACCTAAACCATAAACCCAAAACCCTATACCATAAACCTTAAACTCCATCCCTAAACCCTAAACCTATAACCCTAAACCATAAATCCTAAACCTTAAAACCCTAAACCCTAAAGCCAAAACACTAAAACCTAAACCCTAAAGCCTAAACACTAAAACCCTAAACCCTAAACCCTAAACAATAAACCCTAAAAACCTAAAAAACTAAACTTAAAAAAAAGTAAAACTCAACTAAAAATATACCTAAACCTAAACCTAAAAAATAAACTAAAATAAAAAACCTAATCTAATATAAATAAACAAAATTAAATAAAAAATATACTTATATAAATTACAAAATAAATTAAACTAAAATAAATTAAAAATAAACTAAGTAAACTAAATAAACCTAAACTTACCAGTTTACTTAATTAAAAAAACCCTTAACCCTAAAGCTAACTCTAAACCCTAAACCCTAAAACAAATCCTAAACCTTAAACCTATAACCCTAAACCCTAAATCCTAAACCTAAAAAAAAAACCCTAAACCCTAAACCCTAGGCCCTAAACCCTAAAACTAACCCTAAGTCCTAAACCCTAAACTTAAAACACTAAACCTGCAACCTTAAAATCTAAACCGTAAACCCTAAACCATAAAAAACCCTGATCCCTAAACCCTAAACCCTAACACCTAAACCTTAACCCTAAAATTTAAACTCTAAAAGTATAAACCCTAAAACCCTAAACCATAAACCATAAACTCTAAACCATAAGCCTAAACCCTAAGAATGGGCAGATCCTTGATGGCAGGAACATCACCATCAACTAGGCACAGTCTAGATCTGGCAGTGGAGGAGAAGACAGACGATGGTGGTTTGGGATGTAGAGGTGTTGTTGGATATGGAGGTGGTGGTCATAGCAGTGGTTATTATGGTGGTGGGAGGAGGGACAGAGGTTACAACCACGATGGTGGCAGAGGGAGAGATCAGGCATATGATAGTTGATCTCTCTACTCGAGAGGTGAGGGTGGTTCTGATGGGAACTGGAGAAACTGAAGAACGATCGATCCGATCTGCTGCTTATGGAACTGTGTCTTTATAATAGAGACTGTTCTAGATATCTAAGGTTTCTGATTTTCTCTATGTATACTCATTTTTTATCTATGTTGTCGCTTGTGTCTTAGAAAACTTAGTGTGTTAATTGGTTAATGAAAATAGAAAGAAGAAATGTCAATATTTCTGTTAAAAAAACCAAATATCCTAAACCTTAAACTAAACTTGAACCTTAAACCTAAAACCTAAAACTTAAACCTTAAACCTAAAACCTGAAACCTAAAAAATTAAAAATAAATAAATAAAACCCTAATCCTCCCTAAACCATCAACCTACAACCCTAAACCCTAAACCTTAAACCCTACCCTAAACCATAAACCATGTACCTTAAAACCTAAAACCTTAAACCCTAAATCCTAAACCCTAAACCCTAAACCCTAAAACCTACAACCCTAAACTCTAAACCCTAAGCCCCAAACCCTAAACCCTAAACCTTAATCCCTAAACCATAAAAACCTAAAAATGTAAACCTAAACTAAATAAAACCTTAAAATAAAATAAAACCTAAACCCTAAACCAGAAACCATAAACCCTAAACCCTAACCTTAAACCCTAAATATATAACCCTAAACCCTAAACCCTAAACACTAAACCCTAAACCTATAACCCTAAAACCTAAACCCTACACCCTAAAACCCTAAATCCTAAATCCAAAACCCAAAACCATAAAGCCTAAAAAGAAAATAAAACCTAAACCCTAAACACTAAACACTACACTATAAACCCTAAACCCTAACCCTAAACCCTAAACCTGTAATCCTAAACCCTAAACCCTAAATCTTAAACCCTACACCCTAAAACCCTAAACCCTAAACCCTATACCATAAACCCTAACCCTAAACCCTAAAACCCTAAAACATAAAATCCTAAACCCTAAACCCTAAACTCAATATAGTAAAAACCTAAAAAACCTAAACTTAAAAAATAGAATAAAAGTAAAACTCAACTAAAAAATAAACCTAAACCTAAAAAAATAAACTAAAATAAGAAACCTAAACTAATATAAAAAAATAAAATTAAATAAAAATAAATGATAAACCTAAATAAAAAAAATTAAACTAAAATAAATAAAAAATAAACTAAGTAAACTAAAAAAAACCTAAACTTTCTAGTTTACTTAATTTAAAACCCTTAACCCTAAATTCTAAATCATAAACCCAAAAACTGACTCCTAAACCCTAAACCATATACCTACAACACTAAACCTACAACCCTAAACTCTAAACCCTAAACCCTAAAAACCCTAAATCGTAAACCCTATACCCTAAACCCTAAAACTAACCTGAAACCTTAAACCCTAAACCTACAACACTAAAGTTGTAACCCTAAAACCTAAATACTAAACCTTAAACCCTAAAACCCTAAACCATAAACCCTAAAACCCTAAACCCTAAACCCTAAACCCTAAACCTTAAAACCTAAACCTTAACCGTAAACCTTAAACTCTAAAACCATAAACCCTAAAACACTAAACCATAAACCCCAAACCCTAAACAAAAACTCTTAGAATGGGTAGAACTTTGGTGGAAGGAACATCACCATCAACTAGGCACAGTCTAAATCTGGCGGTGGAGGAGAAGGTGAAGGCAAAAGTTATCGTAGTGGTGTTTTGGGACCTAGAGGTGTTGGTAGATATGGAGGTGGTGATTGGAGCAGTGGTGGTTATGTAGGTCGGAGGAGCGACGAAGGTTACAGACATGGTGGTGGTGGAGGGAGAGATCAGGGATATGATGGTGAATCCCGCTACTCGAGAGGCCAAGGTGATTCTAATAAGAACTAAAGAAACTGAAGAATGGTCGATCCGATCTGTTGCTTATGGAACTATGCCTTTATAGTATAAACCTAAAATAAATCCTAAAACCCAAAAAAAATTAAATAAAAACCAAAACCTAAACCAAAAACTTAAAAATAAAACTTAAACATAAAAAATAAAATAAAAATAAAACTAAACTAAAAAATAAACCTAAACCTAAAAAATAAACTAAAATAAAAAACCTAAACTAAAATAAATAAACTAAACTAAATAAAAGTAAAATAAACCTAAATAAAAATAAAAATTAAAATAAACTAAAATAAAATAAAACAAATTAGTTAAATCGAAACCTACTTGTTTACTTAATTTTTAAAAAAACCATAAACCCTAAATCCTAACACCCTAAACCCTAAATCCTAAACCTACAACCCTAAACCCTAAACCCTAAACCCTAATAAACTAAATAAACTAAATAAACCTAAACCTACCAATTTACTTAATTTAAAAAAATAAAAAAGTAAAAAAATAAAAAAACCCTAACCCTGAACGGTAAACTATAAAACTAACCCTAAAACCCTAAACCTTAAACCCTAAACTCTAAATCTTAAACCCTAAAACCCCAAACCAGAAACCCTAAACCAGAAACCCTAAACCCTAAACCTTAAAATCCTAAAACTAACCCTAAAACCTAAAAGCCTAAACTAAATAAAATGAAAATAAACTCAACTAAAAAAAAAACTAAAATCTAAACCTAAATAATGAACTAAAATAAAATCCTAAACTAAAATAAATAAAAATAAACTAAACAAACTAAACTAAATAAAACTAAAGAATTAAATAACAATATAAAATAAAATAAACTAAAATAAGTAAAAAAATAAGCTAAATAAACACTAAACCCTAAAACTAACCCTAAACACTAAACCCAAAATCATAAACTAAAAAAAAACCCTAAAGCTAAAACCCTAAACTAAAACCTAAACTCTAAACCTAAAACCTAAACCCTAAATGCACCCTAAATCCGAAACCAAAACTTTAAACCCTAAACCTTAAACCTTAAAACCTAAACCTTGAACCTACAACCCTAAAACCTAAACATTAAACCCTAAAACCCAAAATCCTAAAAATAAAACCCAAAACCCAAAACCTAAACCCAAAAAAACTAAACCTAAACTTTAACTAAACCTAAACCTAAACTAAACTAAAACCTAAATTTAAAATAAAATCCTTAAACCTAAAGTTAAACACTAAATCTCCTAAACCTAAACCCTAAATCCTAAACCCTAAACACTCCTAAACTAAACCTAAACCCTAAACCTAAAACAAACCTAAACTAAACTAAACTCTAAGCACTAAACCCTAAACCCTAAATCCTAAAACCCCAAACCCAAAGCTAAACAAACCCTAAACCATAAACTAAAATTTAAAACCCAAAATCAAACCCTAAAACCCTAAACTAAACCAAACCCTAAAATACTAAAACCTAAACCTAGAAAAAATAGAAATAAACTCAACCAAAAAAATAAACCAAAATTAAACATAAACTTAAAATAAACTAAAATAAAATTAAAATAATTAAACCTAAATTAAATAAACTAAACTAAATAAAAATAAACTTAAATAAAAATAAATAATAAAATAAACTTAAATAACTAAAAAATAAACTGAGTAAACTAAATAAATGTAAACCTACCAGTTTACTTAATTTTTTTTAAAAGAAACTCTAATGCATATATCCTAAACCCTAAACCCTTAACCCTAATCCCTAAACCCTAAACCCACAACACTAAACTTGCAACCTAAAAACCTAAACCCTAAACCTTAAGCCCTAAAAAACACTGAACCCTAAACCCTAAACTGTAAACCCTAAACACTAAAAATTGAAAAACCTAAACCAAAAAAATAAAATTAAACTAAAATTAAACTAAAACGTAAACTTGAACCTTAAAACCTAAAATTAAACAAAAATAAATAACCTAAACTAAATTAAATAAACCTAAAATAAATTAATGACACTAAATAAAATAAATAAATTGAAAAAAAAAAAAAAAATACAATAAACTAAAAGATAAAAGTAATCTAAATAAACCTAAACCTACCTACTTAAATTTTTTTTTTAAAAAAAAAGAAACCCTAAACCCTAGACCATAAACTCTAAAACTAACCCTAAACCCTAAACCCTACCTAAAACCCTAAACCCCCTAAACCCTAAACCTACAAAAACCTAAATCATAAACCTTAAACCCTAATAAACCCAAAAGCCTAAACCTTTAAACCCTAAACCCTAAAATATAAACCCTAACCCTAAACCATAAACTCTAAAAGCATAAAACCCTAAACCCTAAACCAAACCCTAAACCTAAACCCTAAGAATGGGAACTTTGATGGCAGAACATCACAATAGGCATAGTCTAGATCTGTAGTGGAGGAGAAGGCGAGCAGCTTGTCATAGTGGTTGGGAACTGAGGTGGTGGTCAGTAGTGGTTAGGGGAGGCAAAGCAGCAGTGAGGTTACAAACATGGTGGTGGTAAAGGGATAGATCGGGGATATGATGGTGGATCCCACTACTCAAGAGGCCAGGGTGGTTTTGATGGGAACTGGATAAACTAAAGAATGGTCAATCCGACTCCGCTATGGAACTGTCTTTATAGAAGAGATGGTTCAAGATATCTAGAGTTTTTTATCTGTGGATGCTCATTTTGATCTATCATCGCTTCAGATAAAAACTTGGTGTGTTACTTGGTTGATGAAATCAAAAGAAGAAATGTCAATCTAAATTTTTTTCTTTAAAAATAAACCCGAAACCCTAAACTAAATCATGAACCCTAAACCTAAAATCTAAACCATAAACCCTAAAAATAAAAATAAAAAATATTAAAAAAATTCTTAACCCTAAACCTTAGACCCTAAAACTAACCCTAAACCCTAAGCTTTAAAACCTAAACCCTAAACCCTAAACCATAAAACCATGATAACCCTAAACCCTAAACCTCAAAAAAACCCCCCTAAACTTTAAACCCTAATACTTAAACTATAAAACCTAAAAAATATTAACCTAAACTAAATAATACCTACAAATAAAATAAACCTAAACCATAAACCCAAAACCTATACCATAAACTAAACTCCATCCTAAACTAAACCCTAAACCTATAACTAAACCATAACCTAAACCTTAAAACCCTAAACCCTAAAGCCAAAACACTAAAACCTAAACCCTAAAGCCTAAACACTAAAACCCTAAACCCTAAACCCTAAACAATAAACCCTAAAAACCTAAAACTAAACTTAAAAAAAGTAAAACTCAACTAAAAATAAACCTAAAAAATAAACTAAAATAAAAAACCTAATCTAATATAAATAAACTAAACTAAATAAAAAATATACTTATATAAATTAAAAATAAATTAAACTAAAATAAATAAAAAATAAACTAAGTAAACTAAATAAACCTAAACTTACCAGTTTACTTAATTAAAAAACTAACCCTAAAGCTAACTCTAAACCTAAACCCTAAAACAAATCCTAAACCTTAAACCTATAACCCTAAACCCTAAATCCTAAACCTGAAAAAACCTTAAACCCTAAACCCTAAACCCTAGGCCCTAAACCCTAAAACTAACCCTAAGTCCTAAACCCTAAACTTAAAACACTAAACTGCAACCTAAAATCCTAAACCCTAAACCATAAAAAACCCTGATCCCTAAACCCTAAACCCTAACACCTAAACCTTAACCCTAAAATTTAAACTCTAAAATCATAAACCCTAAAACCCTAAACCATAAATCAAACTCTAAACCATAAGCCTAAACCCTAAGAATGGGAGATCCTTGATGGCGTGAACATCACCATCAACAGTACAGCCTAGATCTGAGAGGAGAAGACACATGGTGGTTTGGGATGAGGTGTTGTTGGATATGGAGGTGGTGGTCATAGCAATTATGGTGGTGGGAGGAGGGAGAGGTTACAACCACGATGGTGGGGAGAGATCATATGATAGTTGATCTCTCTACTGAGAGAGGGTGGTTCTATGGGAACCGGAGAAATCAAGAACGATCATCCGACCCCGCTATGGAATAAAAGACTGTTCTAGATATCTAAGGTTTCGATTTTCTATGTATACTCATTTTTATCTATGTCGCCAGGTGTCTTAGAAAACTTAGTGTGTTAATTGGTTAATGAAAATAGAAAGAAGAAATGTTGAATCTGAATATTTCTCTGTTAAAAAAAACCAAATATCCTAAACCTTAAACTAAACTTGAACCTTAAACCTAAAACCTAAAACTTAAACCTTAAACCTAAAACCTGAAACCTAAAAAATTAAAAATAAATAAATAAAATCCTAATCCTCCCTAAACCATCAACCTACAACCTAAACCCTAAACCTAAACCTACCCTAAACTATAAACCATGTACCTTAAAACCTAAAACCTAAACCCTAAATCCTAAACCTAAACCCTAAACCCTAAACCAACAAAACTAAACTAAACCTTAAGCCCTAAACCCTAAACTCTAAACTAATCCTCCATAAAACTAAAAACTAAACTAAACCTAAAATAAAATAAAATAAACTAAACTAAACTATAAACCCTAAACCCTAAACCCCTAAATATATAACTAAACCTAAACCTAAACACTAAACTAAACCTATAACCTAAAACTAAACTACACCCTAAAACCCTAAATCCTAAATCCAAAACCTAAAACCATGCCTAAAAGAAAATAAAACTAAACCCTAAACACTAAACAACACTATAAACCCTAAACTCCCCTAAACCCTAAACTCAGAATCCTAAACCCTAAACCCTAAATCTTAAACTAAACCCTAAAACCCTAAACCCTAAACCTAATAAAACCCTAAACCCTAAAACCCTAAAACATAAAATCCTAAACCCTAAACCCTAAACTCAATATAGTAAAAACCTAAAAAACCTAAACTTAAAAAAATAAATAAAAGTAAACTCAACTAAAAAATAAACCAACACTAAACCTACAACCCTAAACTCTAAACCCTAAACCCTAAAAACCCTAAATCGTAAACCCTATACCCTAAACCCTAAAACTAACCTGAAACCTTAAACCCTAAACCTACAACACTAAAGTTGTAACCCTAAAACCTAAATACTAAACCTTAAACCCTAAAAAACCCTAAACCATAAACCCTAAAAAACCCTAAACCCTAAACCCTAAACCCTAAACCTTAAAACCTAAACCTTAACCGTAAACCTTAAACTCTAAAACCATAAACCCTAAAACACTAAACCATAAACCCCAAACCCTAAACAAAACTCTAGAATGGGTAGAACAGGAAGGAACATCACCATCAACTGTACGCCTAAATCAAGGTGGAGGAGAAGGTGAAGGCAAAAGTTATCGTAGTGGTGTTTTGGGACCTAGAGGTGTTGGTAGATATGGAGGTGGTGATTGGAGCAGTGGTGGTTATGTAGGTCGAGGAGACATACGGTGGTGGTGGAGGGAGAGATCGTGATATGATGGTGAATCCCGCTACTCGAGAGGCCAAGGTGATTCTAATAAGAACTAAAGAAACTGAAGAATGGTCGATCCGATCTGTTGCTTATGGAACTATGCCTTTATAGTATAAATAATTCTAGATATCTAGGGGTTCAGATTTTCTCTAGGCATGCTCATTTTTTATCTATGTCATCGCTTGTGTCGTAGAAAACTTGGTGTGCTACTTGATTGATGAAATCAAAAAGAAGAAAAGTTGAATCAGAATTTTTTCTCTCTTAAAAAAAACCAAAAAATAAAAACCCTAAACTAAAACTTGAACCCTAAACCAAAAACCTAAACCCTAATTCATATATCCTAAACCCTAAACCCTTAACCCTAATCCCTAAACCCTAAACCCACAACACTAAACTTGCAACCTAAAAACCTAAACCCTAAACCTTAAGCCCTATTCCATAAACCATAAAAATCTAAAAATATAAACCTAAACTAAATAAAACCTAAACCCTAAACCATTAACCCTAAACCCTAAACTCTAACCTTATACCCTAAACATATAACCCTAAACCCTAAACCCTAAACCTATAACCCTAACCCCTACACCATTACACTAAAAACCCTAAACCCAAAACCCTAAACTATAAATCCTAAACCCTAAAACCTAAACCCTAAACCATAAACCCTAAAAACCCTAAACCTTAAAGCCAAAACACTAATCCCTAAACCCTAAACTCTAAACCTTAAATCCTAACCCTAAACCCTAAACCCTAAAATTGTAAACCCTAAACCTTAAATCCTTAACCCTAAACCCTAAACCCTAAACCCTAAACTATAAACCCTAAAAACCTAAAAACCTAAACCTAAAAAATAAAATAAAAGTAAAACTCAACTAAAAAATAAACCTAAACCTAGAAGTAAACCTAAAATTTAAATTGAAATATAAAACATAAACTAATATAAATAAACTAAACTAAATAAAAATAAAAAACAAAACTAAATAAAAATAAAAATAAAATTAAATTAAAATAAAAAAACTAAGTAAACTATATAAACCTAAACTTATCAGTTTACTTAATTTAAAAAAAAAACCCTTAAACTTAAATTCTTAACCTTAAACCCTAAAATTAACCCTAAACCATAAACCCTAAACCTACAACACTAAACCTACAACCCAAAACCATAAACCCTAAACCCTAAACCCTAAACCATAAACCATAAATTGTAAACCCTAAACCCTAAATCCAAGACCCTAAACCCTAAACCCTAAACCTTAAACCTACAACACTAAACCTGCAACCCTAAAACCTAAACCCTAAACCCTAGACCATAAAAATACTATAAACCATAAATGTAAACCCTAAAACCTAAACCCTAACCCTAAACCTTAAACTCTAAAAGAATAAACCCTAAAGCCCTAAACCATAAAACCTAAACCATAAACTCTAAACCTATACACTAAGAATGGGCAGAACCTGGATGGCAGGAACATCACCATCAAGTACGCTTAGATTTGGTGGAGGAGAAGGAGGCAGCTTATCGAGTGGTTGGGGATCTAGAGGTGTTGGTGGACATGGAGGTGGTGGTCAGAGCAGAGGTAGTTATGGAGGCAGGAGGAGTGATCGAGGTTACAATCATGGTGGTGGCGGCGGGAGAGATCGAGGATATGATGGTGGATCCCACTACTGAGAGGCTAGGTGGTTCATGGGAACTGGAGAAATTGAAGAATGGTCATCTGACCGCTATGGAACAAAGGTTAATAGTAGAGATGGTTCTAGATATCTGGGGTTTTTTATTTTCTCTATGCTTGCTCATTTTTTACCTATGTCATTATTTGTGTCTTAGAAAACTTGGTGTGTTACTTGGTTGATGATATCAAAAAGAAGAAATGTTGAATATGAATTTTTTCTCAATTAAAAAAAATAAAACTTGAACTCAAAATCTAAACCAAAACCCTAAACCTAAACCCTAAACTCTAAAATAAAAAATAAAAAATAATAGAAAATAAGAAAACCTAACCCTAAACCCTAGATCCTAAAACTAACCCAAAACCCTAAATCCTAAACCCTAAACCTTAAACCCTAAAACCTTAAACTCTAAACCCTAAACTCTAAACCCTAAACCCTAAAACCTACAACCCTAAACCCTAAACCCTAAACCCCAAACACTAAACCCTAAACCCTAATTCCTAAACCCTAAAAGTTGTAAATCTAAAAATAAATAAATTAAACTATATACTATATACCTAAACTTAAACCCTAACCCTAAACCCTAAACCTATAACCCTAAACTCTAAACTCTAAACCCTAAAACCCTAAACCCCTAACCCAAAATGCTAAACCATAAACCCTACACCATAGAACCTAAGTCTTAAATCCTAAACCATAAACACTAAAAACCCTAAACCCTAAAGCCAAAACACTAAACCCTAAACCTTAAACCCTAAACCCTAACATTAAACCCTAAAACCCTAAACCCTAAACCCTAAGCCCTAAACCCTCTACTCTAAACCCTAAAAACCTAAAAACTTAAACCTAAAAATAAAATGTAAAACTCAACTAAAAATAAACTTAAACCTAAACCTAAACCTAAAACTAAAACCTAAGCAAATATAAATAAACCAAACTAAATAAAAATCAAAAATAAATTAAGCTAAAATAAATAAAAAATAAACTAAGCAAACTAAATAAACCTAAACCAACCAGTTTACTTAATTTAAAAAAAAAACCTTAACCCTAAACCCTAAAACATAAATCCTAAAAAATGCTAAACCCTAAACCCTAAACCCTAAACCTAAAAGCATAAGCCTTAAAACCCTAAACCATAAATCCTAAACCCTAAATGCTAAATCGTAAACCCCAAACCCTAAACTTAAACCTAAAGTAACTAAATAAATTATAAAATATACCAAAACCCTAAAACACAATAAACCTAAACCTAAACTTAAACCCTAAGAATGGGAAGAACCTTGACGGTATGAATATCACCATCAACTAGGCTTAGTCTAGATCTAGCGATTGATGTGAAGGCGGAGGAGATGATTATCGTAGTGGTGGTGGGGGGATCTGGTTGTGCTGGTGGATATGGAGGTGGTGGTCGTAGTAGTGGTGGTTACGGAGGTGGGCGGAGCGACAGAGGTTACCGCCGTGGTGGTGGTGGAGGAGGAAGGGATCGGGGATATGATGGTGGATCCGGCTACTCGAAAGGCCATGGTGGTTCTGATGGGAACTAGAGAAAATGAAGAGCAGTCGATCTGATCTACTATTTATGGAATTGTGTCTTTATAGTAGTAGAGATGGTTCTAGTTATCTTGGGTTTTTCATTTAGTCTATGCATGCTCATTTTTTATCTATGTCATCACTTGTGTCTTAGAAAACTTGATGTGTTACTTGGTTGATGAAATCAAAAAGAATAAACATTGAATTTGAATTTGTTCTCTGTTAAAAAAAATAACCAAAAATCCTAAACCCTAAACTCAAACTTGTACCCTAAAGATAAAATTGAAACCCTAAATGCTAAACCCTAAACCTTAAAAAAATTTTTAAAAAAAACCCTCACCATAAACCCCAAAGCTAACCTTAAACCCTAAATTGTAATCCTACAACCCTAAATCCTAAACCTTAAACCCTAAAATCCAAAACCCTAAACCCTAAACCTTAAACCCTAAAACTTTAAACCCTAAACCCTAAAACCTAAACTAAAGTCCAAACCTAAACTAAACACTACCTAGACTAAAATAAAATATAAACCCTAAATAAAACCTAAAATAAACCTAAACCTAAACCTAACTCTAAACCTATAACCTAAATCATAAACTTAAACCTATAACCCTAAACCCTATACCTTACACTATAAAACCTAAACCCAAAATCCTAAACTATAAACCCTAAACCTAAAACTAAACCCTAAATCTACAAACTATAAACCTAAAGCTAAACACTAAACCCTAAACCTAAACTAAACCTAAACCTAAACCTAAATAAAGTAAATGTTAAACCTAAAATCCTAAAAACCTAAACCTAAAAATAAACTAAAATAAAAAACTTAAACTAAAATAAATAAACTAAACAAAATAAAAATAAAAAATAAACCTAAATAAAAATAAAAAATAAAATAAACTAACTAAACTAAATAAACGTAAACTTTCTGATTTACTTAATAAAAAAAACACTTAACCCTAAATTCTAAACCCTAAATCCTAAACCTACTACACTAAACCCTAAACCCTAAACCCTAAAATACCCTAAACCCTAAACCCTAAACCTTAAAGTCTAAACCCAAACCCGAAACCCCAAACCTAAACCCCTAAAACCTAAAAGCATAAATGTTAAAACCCTAAACCATAAACCCTAAACCCTAAACCATAAACCCTAAATCCTAAAGCCTAATCCTGAACCCTAAACCCTAAACCCTAAACCCTAAACCCCAAACCCTAAACCTAAACCTAATGTAACTAAATAAATTAAAAACTAAACCTAAAACCAAAATCCCAATATACCTAAACCTAAACCTAAACCCTAAGAATGGGCATAACTTGATGGTAGGAATATCACCGCCAACCGTGCTCGCCTAGATCAAATGCTGTGAAGGCGAGGAGGTGATTATCACGTGGTGGTGGGAATTTGGTTCTATGAAATAGGTGGTTGAGCAAAGGTGGTTAGGCGAGGAGTGAGAGGTTACAACCATGGTTTGGAGGGAGAGATCGGGGATATGATGGTGGATCCTGCTACTGGAAAGGCCACTATGGTTCTAATGGGTTTTTGATTTACTAGGGTTTTTGATTTACACTATGCGTGCTCATTTTTTTCCTTTGTCATCACTTGTGTCTTAGAAAACTTGGTGTGTTACTTGGTTGATGAAATCAAAAAGAAGAAATGTTGAATCTGAATTTGTTCTCTGTTAAAAAAATAACCAAAACCCCTAAATCTAAACTAAAACTTGAACCCTAAAGCTAAAACCTAAACCCTAACAAAAAATCCTAACAATAAACCATGAGCCCTAAAACTAACACGAAACCATAAACCCTAAACCCTAAACCCTAAACATAGAACCATAAACCATAAACCTTAAACCCTAAAACCATAAACCCTAAACTCTAAACCCTAAACCCTAAACCATAAAATCCTAAACTTTAAACCCTAAGCCCTAAAACCTACAACCCTAAACCATAAACCCTAAACCAAAAAACCCTAATCACTAAACCCTAAAAACCTAAAAACCAAAACCTAAACTAAATAAAACCTAAAAATAAAAGTTATATAAAACCAAAAAACCTAAATAAATAAAAAAAATAAAATAAAATAAAAGCCTAAACTAAAACCTAAACCTAAACCTAATAATAAATAAAATAAAAAAAAAAAACTAAACTAAATTAAAATATATAAAACCTAAACTAAACTAAAATATAATAAAGCTAAAAAATAAAAAAATAAAATTAAATGAAAATGAAAATAAAATAAACTTAAAATAAAAAAAATAAAACTAAATAAAACCTAAACCTAAAATATAAACCAAAAACGAAATAAATAAAATAAAATATTAACTTTAAACTTTAAAAAAATTGAAACCTAAAATAAACAAAATAAAATAAACCTAAACCTAAACTAAAACAAATAAAGCATAAACCTTAACCTAAAATAAGCTAAACCTAAACCCTCAACTAAATAAAATAAAGTATACTAAAAATAAATCTAAGCTTAAACTAAAATACAACCTAAAATAAATTTAAAATAAAACTTTAAAATTCAAAACATAAAAAAATAAAATAAAAACTGAAACGTAAATCAAAAAATTAAAATAAAACCTAAACCTAAAAAAAATATAAACTTAAACCAAAATCGAAAAAAATAAATTAAAATAGAAAACCTAAACTAAAATAAATTAACCTTAAATAAAAAAAAGAAACTAAATAAATATAAAAAAACTTTGAAAAATAAAAAATAAAGTACTAAAATAAATAAAAAATAAACTAAAATAATAAAGAAAAAATCAAAACCTAAAAAAACCTAACTAAACTATAAACCAAAATTAACCCAAAAACCCTAAACCTAACCTAAACAAACTAAACCTAAACTAAACTAAACCTAAAACTAAAATACTAAACTAAACCTAAACTAAACTATCTAAACCTAAACCTAAATTTAAACTAAACTAAACTAACCACTAAACCTAATAAACTCCTAAACCTAAACAGAATTTTAAACCTAACTAAACTATAAACCCTAAAAAACCATACTAAACTATAAATAACTTAAACCTAAACCTAAACCTAAACCCTAAAACCTAAAAGCTAAATACTAAAACTAAACCCTAAACTAACTAAGCCTAATAACCTAAAAAAACCTAAACCTAAAGTCAATAAAACCTAAAAATAAAATAAATAAATAAAAACTAAACATAAATTAAGTAAAATAAAAACCTTAACTAAAACCTAAACTTAAACCAAAGAATAAAATAAAATAAAATTTTTAAAATAAATTAAAATAAAATAAATAAAAACCTAAATTAAACTAAAAATAAAATAAACCTAAAATAAAAACAAAAAACCTAAACTAAAAAAGTAAACCTAAAATAAAACTTAAAAAAATGAAAAATAAAACCCAAACCCCAAACTAAAATAAAAAATAAACCTAAAATAAAAATAAAATAAAATAAACCAAAACCTAAACTAAAATAAATAAAACCAAACTTAAACTTAAAATAAACTAAGCCTAAACCCTAAACTAAATAAAATAAAATAAACTAAAAATAAACCAAAACTTTAACTAAAAAAATAAAACTTAAAATAAAACCTAAAACCTAAACCCAAAACCTTGAAACCTAAAAAGCTAAAAACCTAAACTAAATAAAACTCAAAAATAAAATAAATTAAAAAACCTAAACCAAAATAAAGTAAAATAAAATAAAATAAAAACATTAATTAAAACCTAAACCTAAACTTATTCCTAAAATAAAAAATAAAATAAAAAATAAAACTAAACTAAAATAAACCTAAAAAAAATAATAAAATAAGAACTAAATAAAATCCTTAACCTAAAAAATAAACCTAAAAATAAATAATAAATAAGACTTAAACCCTAAATTGAAAAAAAACTAAACCTAAAATAAAAATAAAATAAACCTAAACCTAAATTAAGAGAAACTAAACTAAAATAAATGAAACCTAAAATAAACTAAGCCTAAACCTAAACCTAAATTAAATTAAATAAAATAAATTAAAAATAAATGTAAACCTAAACTAAAAAATAATTCCTAAAATAAACCTAAAATAGAAACCTAAAATTAAAACCTAAAACCTAAACCTAAACCTAAAATTAAAAAAATTAACCATAAAACTAAAAAATAAAATAAAAATAAAACTAAACTAAAAATAAACCTAAACCTAAACCTAAACCACAAAAATAAGCTAAAAAAAACTAAACTAAATGAAAATAAAAAGAAAAATAAATTGAAATAAATAAAATCAAAAATAAGTTAAATAAACTTAAACCAACTTAATTTAAAACAAATGGAAAAATAAAACAAATAAAACTCGAAACCCTAAACCTACAACCTTAATCCCTAAACCCTAAACCATAAAACCCTAACCCCTAAACCCTTAACCCTAATCCCTAAAATTTACAACCCTAAACCCCAAACCCTAAAAATGCTAAACCCTAAAAACCTAAAAACCTAAACCCTAAATCCTAAACCCTAAACCCTAAAACTAACCCTAAACCTACAACCCTAAATTATAAAGCCTAAACCCTAAACCCTAAAAAACCCTAAACCTAAAATTGTAAACCCTAATCCTAAACCCTAAGCCCAAAAAGCGTAAACCCTAAAACCCTAAACCCTAAACCCTAAACCTTAAAGCTAAACCTAAAGTAACTAAATAAATTAAAAAGTAAACCTAAACCCTAAAACCTAATAAACCTAAACCTAAACCTAAACCCTAAGAATGGAAAAACCTTGAAAAGTAAACATCATCAACCTCTAAGATCTAACCCGAAGGTTAATAATGGTGGTGTGTGATCTAGAGGTACCTTATGAGGTGGTAAATGGTTATGGATGCGCGATGGAGGTTACAACCATGGTGGTGGCAGAGTGAGAGATAGGGGATATGATGGTGGATTGCGCTACTCGAGAGGCCAGGGTGGTTCTGATGGGAACAAGGAAACTAAGAATGACCAAACCGACTGTATAACTGTCTTTATAAGATACAACCTAGTTATCTGATTTTGATTTGTTTTATAAATTTTATCTATGTCATCTTGTGTCTAAGAAAACTTGGTGTGTTACTTAGTTGATGAAATTAAAAAGAAGAAATATTGAAAATGAATTTTTTCTCTGTTAAAAGAAATACCAAAAACCCTAAACCCTAAACCTTGAAAACCCTAAACCATAAACCCTAAAACCTAAACCTAAAAAAAATAAAATAAAAACCTAAAGCTAAACCTAAAAATAAAAACTAAATCCTAAACCTTAAAAAAATAAAACTAAATAAAAGATAAACCTAAATATAAACCTAAAAAAAAAAACTAAACTTAATAAAATTTTAAATAAACCTAAATAAAAATAAATAAATAAAAACAAAAATAAATAAAAATAAACTAAATAAACCTAAACTTATGAGTTTACTCAATCTAAACAAAATAAGTAAATAAATAAATAACTGAATAAAATAAATCCAAACCCTAAACCCTAAACCCAAAAATGAACCCTAAACCCCAAACCCTAAACCATTAACCTATAACACTAAATGCTAAACTCTAAACCTTAAAACCCTAAACCATAAACCCTAAACCCTAAAACCCTAAACCCTAAACCATAAAACCTACAACCCTAAACCTAAACCTAAACCTAAACCTAAACCTAAACCCTAAACTCTAAACCCTAAAAAACCAAAATGTAAACCTAAACTAAATAAACTAAAAATAAATAAAAAAACCTAAAACTAAATAAAATATAAAAAAATAAAATAAAACCTAAACTAAAACCTAAACCTAAACCTAAACTTAAACATAAACCTAAACGAAAAGATAAAATAAATAAAACCTAAATAAACTACAAGAAAATATAAACCTAATATTTAAAAACCTAAATAAAATAAAAAACAAAATAAAATAAAAAAATAAATAAAATAAAAACTAAATTAAACCTAAACCTAAAAAATAAACCTAAAAAAGGAAAAAAAAACTTAAATCCTAAACTAAAAAAATAATCTAAACCTAAAATAAACAAAATAAAATAAACCTAAAATTAACTAAAATAAAATAAACTAAAATGAATAAAACCTAAACCTAAAATAAAATAAACTTAATCCTAAACTAAAAAAATAAACTAAAAAATAAACCTAAACCTAAACCTAAACTAAAAAAAAACCTTAAACCCTAAACCTTAAACTCTAAACCCTAAATCTTAAACCCTAAATACTAAGCCCTAAAAATCTAAACCCTAAACCCTAACTAACCCTAAACCCTAAACCTTAAAAACCCTAAACCCTAAAGCCTAAACCCTGAACCCTAAACTAACCCTAAATCCAAAGCTAACCTTAAACCATAAACCCTAAACCCTCAAAACCCTAAACCCTAAAGCCTAAAACCTAAACCCTGAACCCTAACTTTAAATAATAAAACCCTCAATTCTGAAATCATAAACCCTAAACCCTAAAGGTAAATTGTAAAATGTAAATCCTAAACCCTAAAAACCTAAAAACCTAAACCTAAACTAAATGAATCCTAATAATAAAACAAATTAAAAAACCTAAAGCTAAATAAAATAAAAATAATATAAACCTAAAACAAAATAAAATAAAAACTAAATAAAACTCAAACCTAAAAAATAAACCTAAAAATAAAACTTAAAAATAAATAAAAAGTAAAACCTAAACCCTAAAAAAAATATAATAAACTAAAATAAATAAAACCTAAACCTAAACCTAAACTAAACAAAATCTAAAGCTAAATCTAATCTAAATAAAATAAAATAAATTAAAAATTAACCTAAACCTAAACTAAAAAATAAAACCTAAAATAAACCAAAAAATAAAACCTAAACCTAAACCTAAAAAATTTAAATTAAACCTAAAGCCAAAAGTAAAAAATAAAACCTAAACCTAAAAAATAAAATAAAAGTAAAAATCAACTAGAAAATAATCCTAAACCTTAAAAATAAACTAAAATAAAATTCTTAAAATAAAATAAATAAACCTAAAATAAATAAACTAAACTAAATAAAAAAAATAAACCTAAATAAAAATAAAATAATAAAATAAACTAAAATAATAAAGAATAAACTAAAAAACTAAATAAACCTAAACCTATATATTTACTTAATAAAAAAACCCTAAACTCTAATTCCTAAATCCTATACCCTAAACCCTAAAACTAACCCTAAACCTACAACCCTAAATCCTAAACCCTAAAACCCTAAACCCCAAACTGTGAACCCTAAACCCTTAGACATAAACCCTAAATCCCTAAACCATGAACCCTAAACCCAAAACCCTAAAACCCTAAACCCTAAACCCTAAACTATGAACCCTAAATCCTAAAACCTACAAGCCTAAACCCTAAACTCCAAACCCTAAACCCTAAATCGTAAAACCATAACCTAAACCCTAAGATCAAGGTAACCTTGATGGCATGAACATCATCGGCAACTAGGCTCAGACTACATCTGGAGGTGGAGGTGAAGGCGGAGGCAACAATTATCATAGTGATGGTGGGGATCTGAGAGGTGGGACATGGAAGGTGGTCGAGCACCGGTGGCTATGGAGGGAAGAGCAATGAGGTTGCAAACCATGATGGTGAGGGAGATATCGTGGATTTGATGGCATCCAACTCAGGGGTGGTTCTGATGGGAAATAGAAACCAAGAACGACCGATCCATCTATTAAAAACTGTCTTTCTAGCAACATTCTACTTATCTAGATTTTGATTTGCTCAATGGGTGCTCAATTTTGATCTATGTCATCGCATGTGTCTTAGAAAAGTTAGGGTGCTACTTGGTTAATGAAATTGAATGGAAGAAATGTTGAATTTGAATTTATTCTCTATTAAAAAACCTTAAACCCTAAATTAAAACTTAAATCCTAAACCTAAAATCTAAATCCTAAACCCTAAGCCCTAAACCTTAAACCCTAAACCCTAAACCTTAAACCCTAAACCCTAAACCCTAAACCCTAAACCCTAAACCCTAAAAAGCTAAAAACCTCAACCAAAACTAAATAAAACCTAAAAATAAAATAAATAAACAAACCTAAACCAAAATAAAATGAAAAAATAAAATAAAATAAAAACATAAACTAAAACCTAAACCTAAAAAGGAAATAAAATAAAAAATTAAAACTAAACTAAAATAAAATAAATAAAACCTAAACTAAATAATAAAATAAAACCTAAATAAAATAAAACTAAACCTAAAATAAAAAATAAAATATACCTAAAAAATAAAAAAAAAACAAAACCAAACCTAATAAATAAAAATAAAATAAAAAAAATAAATTGAAAATAAACCTAAACCTAAACTAAAACCAAAACATAGAAAAAAATAAAATAAACAAAATAAAATAAACCTAAACCTAAACAAAAATAAACTAAACCTAAACCTAAACTAAATAAAGTAAAATAAAATAAAAATAAACTTAAACTAAAACTAAAAAATAAAACCTAAAAATAAACCTAAAATAAAAATCTAAAACCTAAACCTAAAAAAATAAAAAATAAACCTAAACCTAAACCTAAACCTAACAATAAAAAATAAAACATAAACCTAAAAAATAAAATAAAAATAAAACTCAACTAAAAAATAAACTTAAACCTAAAGAATAAACTAAAATAAAAAACCTAAACAAAAATAAATAAACTAAACTAAGAAAAAGTAGCCTAAATAAAAATAAAAAATAAAATAAACTAGATAAATCTAAACCTATTGGTTTACTTAATTAAAAAAAACCTTAAACCCTAAATGCTAAACCCTAAACCCTAAACTCTAAACCCTGAAACTAACCCTAAAACCTAAACCTTGACCCTACAACCCTAAACCTACAACCATAAACCTTAGAACCCTAAACCCTAAACCCTAAAACCCTAAACCTTAAACCTTAAACCCCAAACCTTAATCCCTAATCCATAAACCTAAAACCCTAAACCCTAATAACCCTAAACCTAAACCCTAAACTAACCCTAAACCCTAAGAATGGCTAGAAGCTTGACGGAACATCACCGCCAACAAAGGCTCACTTTTGGTAGTGGAGGTGAAGAGAGAGGTCATCACAATGGTGGTGGGGATCCGAGGATGTGGATGGAGGTGGTGGAGCAGGTGGTTATGGAGGTGGGAGGAGCAATGGAGTTACAGCATGGTGGTGAGGGAGAGATCATGGATATGATGGTAGATCTCTACTCAGAGGGTGGTTCTGATAGAAAATGGCCACCGATTTGTTGTTTATGGAACTATGTCTTTATAGAGATGGTTCTAGTTATTTAGGGTTTTGATTTGCTCTATGGGTGCTCATTTTTTATCTATGTTGTCATTTATGTCATAGATAACTTGGGGTGCTACTTGGTTGATGAAATCGAAAAATAGAAATGTTGAATTTCAATTTATTCTCTATTTAAAAAAACCTTAAACCCTAAACCTAAAACTTATATCCTAAACCCTAAACCCTAAACCTTAAACCTTAAAAACCCTAAACCCTAAACCCTAAAACTACAAATCCTAAACCCTGAACCCTAAATCATAAACCCTAAACCCTAAACCCTAAAAACTACAACCCTAAACCTTATACCTTAGACCCCAAACCCTAAACTGTAAACCCTAAACTAACCTTAAACCCTAAACATTGAATAAAGATGTAATTAAGTGTAGATCTATAGAATGACCTATTTCTAAAATAGTTATGCTGGCTAAAGAAAATGCCTTCAAGAGACTTTCCCTTGACTATTAGAGATTTGAATACCCTAAACCCTAACCCTAAATCATATTATAATACCATTTATTATAGTATAATGTAGCATCATATATTTGAGCATGTAGTGATGTGTTTTTGGATGTTATAAGATGTTTTGAAATGTTTTAGTATATTATAGTATTGTGCCCTATAGTCTATATTAATATAAATTATAAAATTTTTGATTTAATAAATCAGATGGTGAAATTTATTAAATTTGAAGTGGGAATTAGGTTGTAGTACCAAAGGTGTGCTATTCCACTTGTAAAAAGTAAGATTTTATGTTCAAAATAAATATTATATCTTTTAGCATAGTATAGCATCATATAACATAATATATTATTCTACATTTTAAATTCATTTAGTATTTTACAATCATGAGCCACACTAGGATTATTTTTTAAAATGTTGATTTAGACTTTAAAATGGTGGAATTTGGCCAAATTCATAATAGGTAGAGCATGGCAACATAATGTATTATTTCAATTTAAAATATGTAAGTGATACAACTAAAATATATAGTTTTTTATTGTTTAGACTAATTTTATAATTTTATTATCTTAAGCAATCCCTTGTGATGTGATATGCAATATAATAAAATATAATATATTATAGTGTATTATAATATAGGATGCCTTAACATAGTGTAGCATCATGCACATAATATTGTGTATTACTACATGTTATTTATCATATTTTAGTTTGTTATATATGATGTAGTAGAGTTTGTATTGGTATAATTCATAAAAATATTGATTTATAGGTCGAGATGGTGGAATTTGGCCAAATTTAAGGTAAGCTTTAGGGAACATCATTCGGGTGTGCTATGGTGTGTCATTTAATCAAAAGAATAGAATTTTGCATCCAAAATAAATGTTCATTTTTCAACCAAATTTTATAATATTTTTTTCTTAATGTGATTCATTTTAAGGTGTAACGTAAGATAATATATTATATGAAAGCATATTAAATTATAATGTACATAACAATATAACTTCACATATATATATTATGTGGTGGTGTGTTTGAAAATCTTATTATACATTTTAGTATGTTTTACTTTTGTTATAATACATTGGGTCAAAACCCACAAAAATGTTAATTTGATGGTTGAGATGGAAGAATTTGGCCAAATTCATGGCACACAACAAGAAGCAACACCAAAATTATGCTATTTTGTACCATTTTTAATATGAAAATAATAATTTTACATCCAAAAATGAACATTTTTCATATTTTGAGAAATTTTGTTATTTGTTTCTTTTAAGCGATTCTAATGAGGTGTAATGTTAGACAATATATTATATTATAGCAAATTATAATATAACATCATATTTTAAAATATAATATAGTGTGTTAATTCACACAATAATATGTTTATCATGATATTGTATATTTAGTTTGAGCTACCATCACAAATCATAAAATGTTGATTATAATGTTAAGATGATGTAATTTGAATGAATACATTGTTAGGCTTTTGGTTGAAGTATTAAAGGTGTGCATAAGAGAAGAAATAAGATTTGATAATAATCCATGTCATAACATGGAGGGAGATCAGGGGATCTTGCATTGGACATGACATGTGAGGGGTCTATTTCGAGGGCATAGAAGATGAAAATCTACTAGGGATAAGGTTTGAATTTAATTTGATTAATGATTTGTGGAAAGAAGATCTGCTGGGGATAAGAATCTATAATCCACCAGGGATTAAGATTGAATCGACTTTAATTTGTTTTGTTTTAATTGATGTGGAGGCATATCTCCTAGAGATATGGGCTCGAGTTCCTTAGGGATCGAGTATATGAACCTTCTACTAGAGAAGTAGGTTTGGGCTATCCACTGGGGATTAGGATTCGTGTTTGATTTCATAGATTTGTTTGGGGATGTATCCACTGGGGATAAGAGTTTGATTGGATTTCTTTGATTTAGACTCTACTGAGGGAGTTGGTTTAATTTGGCTCCACTAGGGAGGTTGATTTTGAAATTGATTTCTTCGATTGCCTTGTTTATTTATGATTTGGGACTCCACTAAGGAGAAGGGTGAGATTTAGTATATTGAAGAAATTAAATTAGGTTTAATTTAACTGAAGTTAATGTATGACATGCGTGCAATGGACCCACTAAGAAGGCGCTATATCAACCTTGACCTACCTCAGGTTTACAAATCCAAAGGGATAGTCTAATTGTTGTGGGGTAGAGCTAACCAACCTAAGGGGTTGCCTTTCGGTGTGCAACGGCTGTGCTAGGAAGAAGGCATAGTAGACTTACATCTCCCAAAGAAAGGAACAACCGCTAGGGAGACCTATTGGATACACAACAAATTGAACCTGACCTAGGCCAACAATTAAGGGAATGTCAATGGGTACTTATGTTAACTCAAAAGTAGTCAGGATTAATTTTTTCTTAATTTCATGTGATTTGATATGATTTGTTTGGTTTAGTTTTATTTTAAATTGAGGGCATATTTACTGGGGATGTGAGCTCAATCAAATTTGATAGATTTAATTTGTGGACCATATCAATGTGCGATGGACCCACTGAGAAGGGGCTATATTAGACTTATTCTATCTTAGATTTACAAATTCAATGGGATAGTCTACTGGCCGTAGTGTAGAGCTAGCCAACCTAAGGGGTTGCCTTTCAATGTGTAACAACTATGCTAAGAAGAATGCATAGCAAACTTACATCTTCTAAAGCAGGGAACAACCGTTGTGGTGACCTATTGGTAGCACAATAAATCTAACTCGACTTAGGGACAACTACTAAGTGAATGGCACTCGAGAGTTATATCAACTCAAGAGTAATCAAGTGATTCCTATAGGGAGTTTTGCTGACATTGCCTTAAAGATAGGATACCTGCTTGGGAAAAGGTACTACTAGGGGTGTCCTCCTAATCCACAAGTGAATATATATTTTGTTTATATATTTGCATTGACCCTATTGGTGTGTGAGGGACCACATTGAAAGGGGCTATGTCAGCCTTGACTTGTCTTAGATTTACTAGACCAAGGGAGAATCTGCACATCCACAGGATGGATTCTCCAACCACAGGGGTGGTTACTAGGAAAGGGGAACTGTCCAATCTAATAGTAACCCGGGTAGTGTCTAAATGGGGTCATAAAGGATGTGATCCAAATATAGTGCCCACAAGGGAGGTGCTTCTAGGAGCATTATCCTGATCCCTGGAAAAGAAAGCCTATAGGTGTATGGTGGCCAACACAAGGAGAAAGTGTAGCAGACTTACATCTGCCATGAGTGGTTTATCATAAGGTGTGAGAACCAACCAACTTAAGGTGTATCCATCAGCATGAGTGGTGTATCCATCAGCATAGTGAGAACCACCCAATCTAAGGTGCCCATCGGTGTGCAATGATCAATCTGGAAAGAAAGCATGTATTCTTACAACTTTTTAAGCAGAACTAATCATCAGAATAGTCTATCATCGGTGAGATAGATGCTATCTATCTTCGAGAGACTACTAAGCGAGGAGCTCCAAAGAAGGACTAGACCTAGACTTGAAGCAGTTGGGAGAGAAGGAGCTATTAGGGGACTTATCCTAAACCTCAAATATACTTGACCCAGTCAATTCACGAAGGCTAATCTAAGAACAAAGAAAGTGATTCCTCCTTAAATGTTGCCAACATGAGGTAGTTTATTGCCCATGCAATAAGGCTTATTAAACTAACAAGGCCCTCATTATTGTACAGTGGCCAAGTAAGAAAGGAAAGTCTAGCAGACTTATATCCTCCAAAGAAAGAAGACCACTAGAGTGACATAGTAGCAGGGTAGCACGTTAACCTGACCTAGAGCAGCTACTGAGTGAGTGCCACTAGCGCTGTTATCTCAACTCTGAGTAGCCCAATATAAAAGATATGTGTTTATTTTATATATGTTTGTTGTGTCGATGAAGGATAGACGCTGATTCCTTACAACCTTAAATACATTATGGCGATTCATAAATAAGAATACTTTCAACATGGAAGAGATTGAATTTGAAATGGAATTTTGATTGATGATAATTATTTTTAAACATGATTTATAATATATCTTTAAGTATATGTCATTGATTGGAAGCATTGGGTACTCTCCCTTATGATTAATAAGCTGATAAGATCCTCCATGGTAGTTTTTCTATGATAAAAGGGCCATCCCAAGTGGTTCAAACTTGCTCTTATTACGATAGAAAAAAATCTCCTTAGAACTTAAATAAGGTTTCCTACTTGAAAAGTTTTTGATGACTAACTTTATGAGCTTGAATCATTTTAGCATTGTACAAATTGAGGTTTTGGCATGTCTGCAGGCATTGCTTCTCCATACCTTAGCTCTAAATAACTTGGCACTCTACTCCTCCAATCCTTACCCATTTGGAAAAGTAGTCAAGATTAGCTAAGATGAATTGATGACCCTTAAGAAGGAGGATCAATTGGACCCACTATCTCTGGTACCACCAACACTGAATGGCCATGAGGCTAATGTAGGATGTAAAATATTGGGAGGTTGGTCTAGGACCACACCATGTATTTAACATTGGTGGCATCGCCTAGCCATATCCATGCAATATTTGATCATTGATGACTAGTAGTATTCTAGTCTTTTAATCTTGGCTTTTATCTTCGGACTAGATTGGTTAGGTCCACATAATCCTAAATATACCTCGGTCGTGATATTACGGGCTCCATGCTTGTCTAAACAACATAACCACATATAATTGAAAGGCCGATATAAGACACCATTCATAAGAGCATAGGAATATGCTCTCTGCTTCATCTGGTGGGCTTGGGACTTCTGTTGAGATAGTTTGCCTTTATTTAAGTAATCCATGAATGGTTGCCTCTAATCTAACTCCTCATCCTTCATGGAAATGGCAAGCTCCTTTTCAAGAGAGTACTTTTTGATGAGTTCAATATCAATAAGGGATAAGACTTGTCTATTTTGGACCTTTATTTATATGGACTCATCCTCCGGACATGCCAACTCCTTAGAAAGATTGGGTAAATCATATGCTATGAGATTCTCTCCTCGAGGAATCTTATAAATGGTAACCTCTAGGATTTGGGCCAACAACTCCATGGTGTACTTATTGTAGTGATGGAGCTTGGGCTTTATAACCTTATAGGACCCAACAATTTGGTTGATAACTAGCTGAGAATCTCTGAAGATGTTGATGTTCTGCTAGAGTAATGTAACTAAACCAAAAAATTAGAGCCTCATATTTAGCTTCATTATTAGTGCAATGATTAGACAGATGATATGAGAATCACATTATGTCATAATTCAGAGTTAAGAGAACTATTTCTATCCCTGCCTATCATGGAATAGTAGATTGTGGTTCTTCTCCTCTTTGAGAGAAAGCTGCACCATCAAAGTATATCTCCCAGCGGTGAATGCTAGTATCCCTTAAGTTCATGATTTGTTCATCGGGGAGATCATCACTAAGGAAAAGGTCAGCAGGAAGTGGGTGTGTTGCTAAGAAATCTGCTAGCACTTATCCTTTTGCTGCACGGACAGGTATGAAGGTAATGCCAAACTACGAGAGGATCATGGACCGTCGCGCCAATCATCTGTATAGCATCGACCATGTCATGAGATACTATAGTGGATTGATCATAGAGATTCAGCTCACCTTATAAGAAAGTATGTAGTGCTATATCTTTTGGGATGTAAAGATTAAAGATAGACAATGCTTTTAAATGGGTGGATAATTAGCCTTAGTAGGGATTAGACAATGACTAAGGTAGTAGAGTGTGTTTTCCTTTCCTTGTCATTGGCTTGGGCCAATAAAGAACCAAGGGTGTCATTTAATGTAGTAGTGTAAAGTATTAGAAGCTTGCGATATATAATGCTAGAACATCTTCATCGTAATGCTTGATGTCTTTGAAGGCATGCTCACACTTGTCATCCCACTTGAACTTGGCATCCTTTTGACAAGTGAGAATGACCGACATCTTCTAATAGGTTGGATATAAAGCATCTTAGATATGCCAACTGCCCTTGGAATGATCTGAGTTGAGTTAAACTTTTTGGGGGTGGCATTTCTAATATCGCCTTGATCTATTTCAGATCGATTTTGATTCCCTAGTTTCGTACAACAAACCTAAGGAATTTTCCTAAAGCAACTTTGAATGCACACTCTAAAGGGTTAATTTTGAGGTTAAATTATCTAAACTATTCGAAAACTACTCTTAAGTCAAAGAGATGGTATTCTTTTTCTCTATTCTTGACCATGAGATCATTGACATAGCACTCTACTTGATGATGAATGAGTTTATTGAAGATTCAAGTCATAGCCTACTGTAGTATCGACATTTTGGGTGAAAGGCATGACCTTTTGATATAGATTTGATCGGGTTCTAAAAGTAGTGTTTCTTTCATCTTGGGGTCATCTTTATTTGGTTATATCTAGATGAGCCATCCATGAAATAGAAGACTCCATAAGATGAGGCAATGTCCACCATCAACTACGGGATTGGTAGTAGAAATTCTTCTTTTCAACATGGCTTATTTAAATCCCAAAAATTGATGCATATGTGAATTTGTCCATTCATTTTCTTAACTAAGATGATGCTAGCTAACCAGGTAGGGTATTTTTCTTCCCAGATGAAACCAACATTGATCAGTTTCTTGACTTAAGAAATGACTTGTTGCTCTATGTCTAATCGCATGCGTCTAGGAGCTTGCTTGATAGAGTTAGCAGTAGGCTCTATTACTAGTTTATGGACTACTATGTCAAGAAAAATATAGTATATCTCTTCATAACTCCATGCAAAGTCCTAAACTCAATCAATAGCCTAACTAAGTCATTGGTTTCAATTTCATTCAATAAAGAACTGATGTTCTTAAGTTGATTTCCTTGAGCTCATCAATGGTTGACTTGATCTCTTCTTTGAACTATGGCGGTGCATCTTTGATTTCAAAATCATTTGGATCATCTGAAGTTTCTAAGCACAGCTCCTCATATAAGTTAATATGATTTGAAAAGAACCTATCAGATTCCGAATGATTGATGATGACTAAGCAGTAATCATCATCATCGACTAGACCCACAATACCGATTCTTAGTCCTAGTCTTGATTGAGAGCTTTTGCATTTGTTATTCCAAATTATTTCAAAGTAGTCTAACCTGTGCTTTGACCAAGTATGTGGGATTAACCCTTTCTTTGCTAAATTATGAACACAAGGCAAATACTAATCAAAAGATTTCTATTAAATCTTATATAAATCATCCTCAAGTTCTACATCAACTTCTTAACTTGAGGATGATGCTCCTAGAAAGAACCTTCTCTTCACACTGTGGATGATTTAAGGGCTTCTTAACTACCAAACCCTCGCCTTTTGAGAGGAAAGTAGGGTTAAAGCTTCCCAACCGATGCCTAACTTTCATATATAGACTTGGATACACTTATGCTTTACTTGAGCGTGATCTTCATCGCTATCTAGCTCAAGTGTCACCTCCAAGGGAATCATCTGAGAAGAGCTAGTGGTGCTAACCATATAAGACTCATCCTATGAACTAGATTCTAAGTCTATATGGATAACATGTGTACTCCTGGTAGTTGGGATATATCTTCTATTGGGTGTCCAATAAGGAGGTTTTCCACCCCTGGGATTACATTTGAATGGAGTAACGAACTGTAGGTGGAATCTAATGTGAGGCTCCACTTCTTCCTCCAAGTTTATTTTTGCTCCCTTTTATTTTCTTTTTCATTTTCTTTTCTTTTCCTATTCTTTTCTTTCTTTTTCTTTTTTCTTTTTTTTTATTTTATTTTAAACTTTAGCCAAGTTCAGAGAATAGACATGTTGATTTTGAGGAAGGTAGTAAGTCGATCATATGCCTAACCTCATGAATTTTAAATGGCTTGAGATCTCCTTGACACAAGTAGAAGATCCCACCTCTCACAAAACTTCATACATGATGTAGAGAGAATGGAACTATATTGTTCTCAGTATCCATGATCTCTAACCAAAACTTGAAAGATGTATCCAGTCAATAATGTGAAAATTGGCTTTGGTCTTCCAATCATCTATCTCCAAGGGTAACACTATGGAAGGCATGTTGACCTCGAGTGCATATTTTATCTTCCCATCTTAGACTTAGGAGTCTTCTAGACACTAAGACTTCGCTAGTCATAAGACACTTCTAACGATTAGGTAAACACTTAACCTAAGCCTAAAGACTTAGAAGGTTAACCATAGGATTATGTTATGTCTTGTGGAAATAATCCACCTACAACCCAAATCTAATCCATGTTCACCTTCTCAAACCAAACCTCAAGTTCAATTTAAACAATATATTCAAATCCAAATCCAAACCCAAACTCTAAAACTAAATGATTGAAGCCCATGATCAAATCCGAACTTGAAACCCTTCCTAAGCAATACGACCTATCCCATGGACTTAGCCAAATCTTAACTCAAATCAATCCAAAATCAATTGATTTTCTCATAATAAATTTATATCTTCAATCATCTTCCTAAATATAAATCAAATCTACATTCAAATGGTCAAAACTAAATCAAACAAAATCAAATTAAATCAAAACCCTTTCTAAGCTATGACCTATTCCATGACTTAGCCAAATCTTAATCCAAATCAAGTCAAACTCAATTTTTTCACAAATCAATCATATGTTCAATCATCTCACAAATTTAAATGAAATATACATTTAAATCATCAAAACTAAATCGAACCAAATCAAAATCTAAACCAAAGCCACATGACCGAACTCCTTGGTTTTCTCATGAATCAATCATTCCTTCAATCATATTCATAAATATAAATGAAATCTAAATCATCAAGCCAAACCAAAATAAACAAGTCAAACCCAACTTAACCCTTTTGACTTGAAATGTTCAAATGAACCAAAACCCATTTGAACCTCAATGGCAATTGAATTTATATCAATCCTAAATCCATATATAAACTCAACTAAATCAAACCCCAAAATCAAGCCAACTAAACCTAATTGGTCTTGACAAAGTGGACAATTTGACCTAGTTCTAATCCTACCCAAATTTGATTGAACTAAGCCCATCAAAACCTCTCATCATGATTGTTGATCACCCTAGTTGATCAATTGTCACAAATTGCTCAAGTCAACTTGGTCATTTGACCAAGTCAACACCTTAACCCATATAAACCTAAACTAGCCAAATTTCAACCTAAGCCAAATCCCTTGAAACAAATGGCAAATCCAAATCAATATTTTAATATGACTTGACCTTCAATTGAGTCAAACCAACCCCAATTGGCCCTCTTGACCCAAGTTGACCAAAATTAACCTAAAAGACTAAATTGGGTCAAATCAAAAATATAAACCAAATTGATTGTAACCAATGGCTCAAGTTCATTCCAAATTGATTGTTGAACTTGACAAAGCATTACCCAATTGAACCCAATTGACCTACTTAGCCCAAATTGACCTAAAGGTTCAAGTCCTAAATCAAAACCAAATCCAAATTAATTAAAACCAAAGCACAATCATCTTTAATTGTTCAAGAAACCCAAACCAACACCCAACCCAAGTTAATTTGGCCAATTTGGTCAAATTGGTCAACTTAACCCATTTGACCCAAATGAATTAAATGAGTCAAAATCAAATCTAAGCCAAACTAAACATAATTGACCAATTTGACCCAATTTGACCAATGTATCCCAAATAATCATATGAACTTGATCCTTGGTTTGACCAATTTGACAAATTGGACAACTTAACCCAACCTAACCTAATTTGGCCTAAATAAATTGCCAAACCAAACCAACCTAAAAAATAAAAAAATAAAACCTAAACTTAAAAAAATATAATAAAAATAAAACTCAACTAAAAATAAACCTAAACCTAAACCTAAACCTAAAAAATAAACTAAAATATAAACCTAAACTAAAAAAAAAAAATACCTAAAATAAATAAAGTAAACTTAAAAAAATAATCTTAAATAAAAATAAAAAAATAAAATAAACTAAAATAAATAAAAATAAACTAAATAAATAAAATAAACCTAAACCTCATTTTATTTACTTTAAAAAAAATCACAAAACCCTAAACCTACAACCCAAAATCCTAATTTAAACCAAAACCCAAAAACCTAAAACCCTAAATTAACCTAAACTCAAACTAAACACTAAATAAACCTAAACCTAACTCCTAACTAAACTCCTAAACCTAAACCCTAAACTCTAAAACCTAAATCTAACTCCTAAACATTAACATTAAACATTAAAACCCTAAATATAAACCTAAACACCAACCTAAACCTAAAAACCCTAAGCTAAACCTAAACCCTAAACTAACCCTAAACCCTAAACCTTAAACCTTAACCTAAACCCTAAACCTAAACTTAAAAAAACCTAAAAGATAAACTTAAACTATAAAAACCTAAAATAAATAAATAAATAACTAAACTAAACTCTTAAAACTTTAAGAAATTAAACCCTAAACCCTAAATCAAACTAATAAACCTAACTTTAAACTCCTAAACACTAAACATACAACTAAAATTAAACTAAAAGATTCTAAATTAAACCTTAAACCTAAATCCCAAAAACTAAGCCAAACCTAAACCCTAACCCAAAACTCTAAACTAAATCCCTAAACCTAAACCTAAAATAATAAACCCTAACTAAAACCCAAAATAAAATAAACTTAAATAAAAATTAAACCCTATACCCTAAAACTAAACACTAAATCTAAACATTGAACCCAAACCTAAACCCTAAAAAACCTAAAATAAACCCTAAAACCAAACCCTAAATCTTAAACTATAAACCCTAAATCAAACCCTAAACAAACATTAAAACCTAAAACTTAACCTAAAAATAAAATAAAATAATTTAAACTAAAATAAACTAAACCTAAACTTAAAAAATAAAAAAATAAATAATTAAAAAATAAATAAACTAAACTAAATAAAAAAGAAAAAAAATAAAAATTAAAAAATAAAATAAATTAAAATAAATAAAAATTAAACCCTAAATCCTAAATAAAAAAAATAAAATAAACCAATAAAATAAAACCTAACCCAAAATAAAATAAAACCCTAAATAAAATAAATAAAAAACTAAAAAAATAAACCTAAATTAAAATAAAAAATTAAACCTATAAATAAAATAAAAATAAATAAAAAAAAAAACCTAAACCCAATAAATAAATAATAAATTAAATAAAAATAAATAAAACCTAAAAAAAACTAAAAAAAAATTAAATAAACTAAAAAATAAAAAAAATAAAATAAAATAAAATAAATAAAACCTAAACTAATTAAAAAATAAAATAAAACCTATAAAAATAAAACTAAATAAAATAAAAATAAACTAAAAAAATAAATAAATAAACCTAAAAAAATAAAATAAAAACCTAAATAAAATAAAATAAAAATAAACCTAAAAAATAAAATAAATAAAAAATAAACTAAACTAAAAATAAAAACCTAAAATAAAACTAAACTAAAAAAATAATAAATAAAACCTAAAAATAAAATAATAAACCTAAACTATAAAAAATAAATAAAATAAAAACCCTAAAATAAAATAAAACCTAAAAAACTCAAACTAAAACTAAAATAAAAACCTAAACCTAAACCTAAACCTAAACCCTAAACAAACCCTAAATAAAAACTAAAACCTAAAACCAAACCCTAAAACCCTAAACCTAAACCTACCATAAAACCTAAACCCTAAACCCTAAACCCTAAACCCTAAACCTTAAAAAACCTAAACCTTAAACCCTAAATCCTAAACCCTAAACTAACCCTAAACTAAAAAAACCTAAAACCTAAAACCTAAACCTAAATAAATAAAATTAAAATTAAACTAAATAAACCTAAACCTAAACCTAAAAAAAATAAATTTAATAAAACCTAAACTAAAATAAATAAGCCAATAATAAATAATCTAAACTAAATAAAATAAAAAAATTATACCTAAATAAAAAAAAAAACTATAAAATAAACTAAAATAAATAATAATAATAAACTAAATAAAATAAAATTTAAAAAACTAAACTAAATAAAACCTAAACCTAAACCTAACCTAAACCTTAAACTAAACCTAAACCCATAAAACTCCTAAACTAAACCTAAACACTAAAAAATTAAACCCTAAACCCTAACCCTAAACTAAACCTATAAACCTAAACTAAACCCTAAACCTAAACCCTAAAACTAAACTCAAACCTAAAACCTAAACCCAAATAAAAACCCTAAACTTAAAACCCTAAACCCTACAAAACTACTAAAGTTAAACCTTAAACCCTAAACCCTAAAATCATAATCCTAAACCCTAAACCATAAACACTAAACTTAAACCCTAAACCCTAACTAAACTAAACCCTAAACCTAAAACCTAAACCACTTAAACCCAAACTAAAATCTAAACCCTAAACCCTAATACCTAAACCCTATACCCTAAAAATCCTAAACCCTAAAGCCTAAACAGGAAACACTAAACCCTAAACCCTAAACCCAAAAACCCTAAAATAATAAACCATAAACCTTAAACCGTAAAGCCTAAACCCTAAACCATAAAAACCTAAACCTAAAGTTAAAATAAAATAAACTTGAAAAATAAACCTAAACCTAAAATAAAAAATAAAATAAAAAACCTAAATTAAAATAAATAAACCTAAAATAAATTAATAAACAAATAAAAAATAAAAAAATAAACTTTAACAAAATAAAAAACTAAATCAAATTAAACAAACCTACACCTATTTAATTTTTTAAAAAATTCACAAACCTAAATAATAAACCATATCTAAACCTTAATCACTAAAACTAACCTAAACCTAACCCTAGATCTACAACCCTAAAACCAAACCCTAAACCCTAAACTAAACCTAAACTATAAATAAACCCTAAAAACATTAAACCTAAAACCTAAACTAAACCTAAACTAAATTAAAATACAAAAACCTAACTTAAACTTAAAACTAATCCTAAAACTAAATCTCTAAAACCCTAAACCAAAACCTACAACCCTAAACTAAAACCTAACCTAAAACCCTAAATAAAACCCAAAACCTAAAACCCAAAAAAGCTAAACCCAAATCTAATCTACCTAAACCCTAATCAACACCTAAAAAAATAAATTAAGAAGCTAAACTCTAAAATAAAATAAACCTAAACTAAACCTAACCCTAAACCCTAAACCCTAAACCATAAAATAAACCTAAAGTTAAAATAAAATAAAACTTGACTAAAATAAATAAACCTAAACCTAAAATAAAAAAAATAAACTAAAATAAAACCTAAATTAAAATAAATAAACCTAAAATAAATAAATAAACTAAATAAATATAAAAAATAAACCTAAACAAAAATAATAAAATAAAATAAACCAAATCAAATTAAAAAAACCTACACCTACCTATTTATTTAATTTTTTTTAAAAATTCATAAACCCTAAATAATAAAACATATACCCTAAACCTTAATCCCTAAAACTAACCCTAAACTAACAACCCTAAACCCTAAACCTACACTAAACCATAAAATCCAAAACCCTAAAATACCTTAAACCCTAAAACCTAAACCTAAACTTAAGTTAAACCTAAAACCTAACCCTAAACCTAAGCTCTAAACCTAAACCCTAAACTATAAACCTAAAACTCAAACCTAAAACCCAAAACCTAAAACCTAAATCCAAATCTACCTAAACCCTAATCAACCATAAAAATAAATTTAAAAAGCCCTAAACTTATTGATTTACTTAATTTAAAAATAAACATAAACTAAAACCTAAACCCTAAATCTAAAACCTAAACCCTAAACCATAAACCCTAAACCTTAAACCTCTAAAATAAAAAATATAAAAAAAATTAAAAGAAATAAAAAACCCTAACCCTAAACCATAAACCCTAAAACTAACCCTAAACTAACCCTAAACCCTAACCCTAAACCCTAAACCCTAAACCATAAACCCTAATCCTAAACCCTAAACCCTAACCCTAAGACCTTAAACCCCAAAACTAAAACCCAAAACCCTAAACCCTAAACCCTAAACCTAAAACCCTAAACCTGCCTAAACACTAAACCCTAAACCTAACTAAACCATAAACCCTAAAATCCTAAACCTAAAACCCCAAACCCTAAAAAAACCTAAGACTAAACCCTTAACCCTAAAAAAAAAAACCCTAAATAATAAAATAAAATTAAAGTCAACTAAAAAATAAACCTAAACCAAAACCTAAACTAATAAACTAAAAATAAAAACCTAAACTAAAAGAAATAAACCAAAAATAAATAAACTAAACTAAATATAAATAAAATAAAGTAAAATAAATAAACCCTAAATCCTAAAACCCTAAACCTAACCTAAACCTAAATTTTAATTTTCTAAAAAAAAATAAAATCCTAAATCCTAAATCTTAAACTCAACCTTAAACCATAAAATTAACCTAAATGATTTCCTAAACTAAACTAAACCAAACTATAAAATAAAACCCTAAATTAAAAAAACTAAACTAAAAATAAACTCCTAAACCTAAACCTAAATTTAAACCCAAAATAAACCTAAAAAACCTAAACCTAAACCTAAAACCTAAAACCCTAAACCTAAACCTCCTAAAACCTAAACCTAAATAAACTAACCCTAAACCTAAACTCAAAATAAACCCTAAACCCTAAAGTATAAACCCTAAACCCTAACCCCTAAACCATAAACCCTAAAATCCTAAACCCTAAAAAACCCTAAATTAAACCCAAACCTAAACCAACCCTAAAAAAACCTAACTAAAATAAAATAAAATAAAATTAAAGTCAACTAAAATAAACCTAAACCTAAACCTAAAACTAAAAAAAAAAATAAAACCTAAACTAAGAGAAATAAAAAATAAATAAATAAACTAAATAAAAATAAAATAAACCTAAATAAAAAATAAAATAAACTAAAATAAATAAATAAAATAAATAAAAAAAACCCTAAACCCCTAACCTAAACCTATTGATTTTCTTAATTATTTCTTAAAAAAATCCTAAACCTTAAATCCTAAATCTTAAATCTTAAACCCTCAACCTTAAATTATAAAATTAACCCTAAATGCTATTTCCTAAACCTATAGCCCTAAACCCTAAACCCTAAACCACAAAAAAACCCTAAACCCTAAATTAAAACTTGAACCCTAAACCTAAAACCTAAACCCTAAACCTAAACCTAAACCTAAAATCTAAACCTAAACAAAACCTAAACCTAAACCTAAACCAAAACCCTAAAACCTAAACCCTAACCTAAAACCCAAAACCATAAACCTAAACCTACCCTAAAACCCTAAATAAACCCTAAAGCCTAAACACTAAACCATAAACCTAAACCCTAAATCTAAAACCCTAAACCATAAATCAAACCCTAAACACTAAAGCCTAAAAAACCTAAGCCTAAAAATTAAATAAAAATAAACTAAAAAATAAACCTAAACCTAAAATAAACTAAAATAAATAAACTAAACTTAATAAAAATAAAAAATAAACTTAAATAAAAATAAAAATAAAATAAACTAAAATAAATTAAAATAAACTATGTAAACTAAATAAACTTAAACCTCTTGTTTACTTAATTTTAAACATAAATAAACTTAAACCCTAAACTCCAAGACTAAACCTACAACCATAAAAAACAACCTAAACCCCCTAAAACCTAAACCCTAAACCTAAACCATAAACCCCAAACCTAAAACCTCTTATAAACCCCAACTTAAACTCAAACCAAACCCTAAACCCTAAACCCTAATCCCTAAACCCTAAACCCAAAACCTAAACCTAAATATAAAACCTAAAACTTCAACCTAAATAAAATAAAGAAATAAAATAAAAATAAACCTAAACCTAAACCAAACCTAAAAATAAAAAATAAAACAAAAATAAAGTAAAATAAATAAAACCTAAAAAAAATAAAATAAACCGAAAACCTAAATAAAATATAAACTAAAAAAAACTTAAACCTAAAAATATAAACCTAAAAATAAATAAAAAATAAGCCTAAACCTTTATTAAAAAATGAAACCAATAAATAAAAATAAAAAAACCTAAAAAACTAAAATAAATTAAACTAAATAAAACCTAAAACTAAAATAATTAAACCTAAACCCTAAACTAAATAAAATAAAATAAATTGAAAATAAATTTATACCTAACTAAAAAAATAAAACCTAAAATAAACCTAAATTAAAACCTAAACCTAAACCTAAAGATAAAATTTTAATCTAAACCAAAATAAATAATAAAACTAAACCAAATAAAATAAAAAAACTAAACTAAAAATAAACATAAACCTAAACATAAAAAATTGAAATAAAAACCTAAACAAAAATAAATAAATTAAAAGAACTAATAAAAAATAAAAAATAAAAAATAAAATAAAATAAAATAAATAAAAAATAAACTAAATAAGCTAAAAAAACCTAAACCTATTGGTTTACCCAAACCCTAAACCTTAATCCTAAACCTTAAACCCCTAAACACCAAATTTAAAAACCCTAAACCCCAAAACTAAACCCAAAACCCCTACCCATAACCTATACCCAATGTAAGCTCTAAACCTATAACCCTAAACCCTAATCCCTCTAAATCTAAACCTTAAAACCTAAACTAACTAAACCATAAACCCCAATAAATGTTTGTAGTGGTTTTTAAGTAGGTTTGTGGCCTGTGGTTTTGGGTTTTGTGGCTTTAGTTTAGGGTTTAGGGTTATGGCAGTATTTTAGCTTTGTGCCTTAGTTTGTGTGGGTTTTACCACAGTGGTTGTGGTTTAGGGAGCTTACTTTGTGGCTAGGGTTTAGGTTTAGTTTAATATTTTTGTAGGCCTGTGGGTTTATGGCTCAGGGTCACTTGGCCCATGATCAGTATTTGTGGCCCAGGGTGATGGTCAGTGGTTAGGTAGGAGGTTTAGGCAAGTGAGGCTAGTTGTGGGGTAGGGCTCAGTGGCTCAGGGTTTGGCTCATTGAGAAGAGGGTCAGGTCAGGGTTGGCTCAGCCTAGTTGGCCTAGGATGGTAGAGGATATAGTCAGGGCTATAGCCTAGGGTTCTTTATTTTCTTTAAAATAAACCAGCCTTTAGGATTTTATTAAGTTTATTTTATTTATTTTAGTTTATTTTATTTTATTTTATTGGTTTATTTTAATTTTATTTTTATTTGATTTATTTTAGGTTTATTTATTTTACCTTATGTTTTAGGTTTAGCTTTATGTTAATGTTTATTTTTTGTTTTGTTTTATTTTCATTTCATTTTTTATGTTTAGGTTTTATTTTTTATTTTTAAGTTTAGGTTTGGCTTTTTAATTTATTTTTTTTTTGGTTTAGCTTTTAGGCTTTAATTTTAGGTTTATTTTTAGGTTTTATTTTTTAGTTTAGGTTTATTTTAGTTTATTTTATTTTATTTAGTTTAGTTTAGGGTTTATTTATTTTAATTTAGGTTTAGTTCAATTTATTTTAGTTTATGTTTAGGTTTATTATATTTTGTTTATTTTGGTTCCTTTATTTTGAGTTTAAGTTTTGGTTTTATTGTTAGATTTATATTTTAGGTTTAGGTTTTGTTAAGTTTTATTTTATTTTATTTTATTTATTTTATTTTTTATTTTTTTTTATTTTTATTTTCATTTAGTTTTAATTTTAGTTTTAAATTTTATTTATTTTATTTTTAGGTTAAGGTTTTGCTTTTTAGGTTTAGTTTCAAGTTTTTATTTAAAGTTTATTTTTAGATTTTATTTTTTTAGAATAGGTTTAGGTTTATTTTTTGTTTATTTTAACTTTAGGTTTAGATTTTATTTATTTTAGTTTAGTTTATTTTAGTCTATGTTTAGGTCTATTTTATTTTGGTTATTTTATTTTTATTTTAAGTTCAATTTTAATTTTTAGTTTTGGATTTAGGTATTATTTATTTTCTATTTTTTGGTTAACTTTTTAGGTTTAGGTTTTTATTTATTTTTATTTTATTATTTTAAGTTTGTTTTTTTTTTTATTTTACATTTACTTTTATTTTATTATTTTTTTTATTCTTAATTAATTTTATTTTTTTAGTTTAGTTTAGTTTATTTTATTTTATTTATTTTATTTAGGTTTAGTAGTTTATTTTATTTATTTTATAGGTATATATTTTAGGTTTTATTTATTTTAGTTGTGGTTTAGAGGTCAGTTAGGTTATTAGGCCTGTGGGTTTAGTGGTAATCAGCCAGTTTAGAGCCTAGCTAAGATCTTGAGTTATAACCCAAGGTGTTGGTCCTAGGCCTTGTAGCTCATTTATACTCAGATTTTTAGGGCCTGGTTGCCTTAGTTGTGGGTTTGGGTGAGGCAGATTGAGCTCAGTGGTTTATAGTATCATTTCCAGGGTCATCTGTGGCCTCAGGGCTCAGTTTTAGCCCAGGGTCTTGTGGCTTGGTAAGTGCCCAGGCTCAGTGGCCTGTGTGGGGCTGGGGTGGGGCCCAGTGGTGGGTTGGGGTCATTTAGGGCCTGGGCCCAGAGTAAACCCTTGGGGCCCAGGGCCCAGGATCAGGTCCTTTAGCCTAAGTGGCCTCAGGGTAAGGCCCAGATCAGTTTAGGGTTGTGGCTAGGTAGGGTTTAAAAAAAAAAAACCAGCAATAGGTATTTAGTTTATTTTGTTAATATTAATATTATAGTTTATTTTATTATTATTTAGTTTATTTTATTCATTAGTTTATTTATTTATTAGTTTATTTTATTTAATTTAGGTTTATTTTAGTTTAGTTTTGTTTTATTTTATTTTAGGTTTAGTTTTTTTTAAATTTTTTAGCTCAGTCTTAGTTTTATTTTAGGTTTATTTCAGGTTTTATTTTTTATTTTAGTTTAGTTTATTTTATTATTTTATTTTATTTAGTTTAGGTTTAAATTTTATTTTATTTAGATTTAATAGGTTTTATTTATTTTAGTTTAATTTATTTTAGTTTAGTTGAGGTTAATATTATTTTATTTATTTTAGGTTTAGGTTTTAGTTTAATGTTTTTATTTTATTTTTATTTTTAGGTTTATATTTTAGGTTCATGTTTTATTTAGTTTCTATTTTATTTTATTTTAAGTTTATTTCATTTTTATTTTTCAATTAGTTTTTTTTTATTTAGGTTTTTTATTTTTAGTATATTTTATTTTTTTTAGTTTAGTTTAGGTTTTTGTTTATTTTATTTTTGTTAAGTATTTTTTTTTTTAGGTTTAGTTTTAGGTTTTAGTTTAGATTTTCATTTTATTTTATTTACTTTATTTTATTTAGGTAACCCTAGATAACTAGAACCGTATCTACTATAAAGACATAGTTCCATAAGGAACATATTAGCCATTCTTCGTTTCAAGTTCCCATCAACCAAAAGATCCTCCTCAGTAACGGATCCACCATCATATCCCTGATCTCTCCCTCCACCACCAACACTATTGTAACCTCTATCGCTCTTCTCGCCAACATAACGACCATTACTTCGACCACCACCTCTATATCCACCAGCACCTCCAGATCCCCAACCACCATCAAGGAATACCACCTCCACCTTCGCAATCATATCTGACCGAGCCTTTGAGGTTCTATCCATCCCAGGGTTTTCTAATTTTTTAGTTAATTTAAGTTTATGTTTAGGGTTGGGTTTAGGGTTTGGGGTTTAGGGTTGGGTTTAGTGGTTTTATGGTGGGTTTATGCTTTAGGTTTGGAGTGGTCAGAGTTTGGTTTGGTTGGGTTTAAGGTAAGATTTTTAAGGGTTTAGGGTTTAGGGTGTGGTTTGGGTTTAGGGCCAGAGTTTGGTGTGATTTAGTATTGTTTGTGTATAAGGTCAGGGGCCTGTGGGTTTAGGGTTTTAGACTGGTTTAGTGGGGGTTAGGGTTTTATTTTTAAATGTCAACCAATAGGTTTAGGTTTATTTAGTTTATTTTTATTTGATTTAGCATTTTTATTTTTTTTATTTAGTTTATTTATCATTTTACATTTATTTTGGTTTAGGTTTTTTATTTAGTTTAGTTAGTTTAGGTTTATCTAGTTTAGTTTTTAGGTTTAAGTTTATTTTATTTTTAGGTAGGTTTAGGTTTTATGTTTTAGGTAGGTTTAGGTTTTATTTATTAGGTTTATTTATAGTTTAAATAGCTTTATTTTTAGTCTTATTTTATTTTGTTTAGATTTAGGTTTATGTTTTAGGTTTAGGTTTATTTATCTTAATTTAGGTTTAAGTTTATTTTATTTTTTTATTTTAAGTTTAGGTTTTCTTTTAGGGTTTAGTTTGATTTTTTATTTATTTTTATGTTTAGTATTTATTATTTGTTTTATTTTATTTATTTTAGGTTTTATATTTATTTTAGGTTTATATTTTATCTTGGTTTTTATTTAGTTTATGTTTTATATTATATAGTTTAGTTTTTTATTTTATATTATTTCATTTTAGGTTTAGTTTATTTTTAGTTTATGTTTTACTTTATTTTATTTTATTTTATTTAGGTTTAGGATTTTTATTTATTTGTTATTAGGTTTATTTATTTTAGGTTTAGGTTTTATGTTTAGGGTTTAAAGAGTTTTGGTTAGTTTATTTTTTGGTTTAGGGAGGTTTAGGGTTTAGTAGTTTTAGAGTTTTAGTATTTAGGGTTTAGGGTTTATGGTTTAGGGTTTAGGGTTTAGGTTTTAGGTTTAAGGTTCAAGTTTTAGTTTAAGGTTAAGGGTTTTTTTGTTTTTTTATAACATATAATTAATTCAGATTAAACATTTCTTTTTTTCGATTTCATCAACCAAGTAACACACCAAGTATTCTAAGGCAACGATATAAAAATGAGTAACGCATAGAGCAAATAAAACCTTAGATAACTAGAATAATCTCTACTAAAGAACACGCCCATAAGTAGTATATCGATCGATCGTTTCTTTATTTCTTTCTTCGCCTCAACCACCCCACCTCTCAAGTAGAAGGATCCACCATCATATCCCGATCTCGCCACCACCACGCTATAACCTCTCATTTCTACCTCCATAACCACCACTCCATATCCGCCAACTCTAGTCCCCACCACCACCTGATAAATGCTTCAGCCTCCACTCCAGATCTATACAGAGCCTTGTTGACGGTGATGTTCCTGTAGTCAAGCTTCTACCCATTCTTAGGGTTTAGGCTTTGGTTTAGGTTTATTTTTTAATTTATTTAGTTACTTTAGGTTTAGGTCTAGGGTTTAGGGTTTAGGGATTTGTGGTTGGGATTTGTGGTTAGGGTTTAGGTTTAGCATTTGGGGTTAGGTTGTGGTTTATGCTTTTAGTGTTTAGGGTTTAGTTGGGGTTTGTGGTTTAATGTTTAAGGTTTAGGGATTAGGGTTTAGGATTTAGGGTTTATGGTTTTTTTAAATTAAGTAAACCAACAGTTTAGTTTATTTAGTTTATATTTATTTTATTTTATTTTATTTTTATATTTTTTAAGTTTATTTTTTATTTTTATTTAGTTTAGTTCATTTATTTTAGACTTATTTTAGTTTGTTTTTTTATGTTTAGATTTATTTTTTTTGAGTTTTATTATTATATTTTTAGGTTTAGGTTTTATTTTTTATTTTAGGTTTAGGTTTAATTTTTAGTTTATTTTATTTTAAGTTGTTTAGGTTTAGGTGTTTAGTTTAGAGTTCAAGTTTAATTTATTTTAATTTAGTTTATTTTAGTTTGGTTTAGGTTTATTTTATTTTGTTTATTTTATTTTTTATAGGTTTAGGTTTTTTTTAGTTTAGTGTTTAGTTTTTTTTTATTTTATTTATTTTTAGGTTTTATTTTATCATAAATTTTAGGTTTATTTTATCTAGTTTTATTTTATTTTATTTTACATTTTATTTTTATTATTTAGTTTATTTGGTTTTATTTTATTATATTTTTAGTTTAGTTTAGGTTTTTATTTATTTTATTTTAGTTTAGTTTTTATTTTTATTTTAATTTCTTTTTAGGTTTAAATTTAGGTTTTAGTTTAGGTTTCTATTTTATTTTATTATTTTATTTTATTTAGGTTTTAATTTATGTATTTATTTTATTTTTTAGGTTATTTTAGTTTGGTTTTGGTTTTTTAGGGTATTTAAGGTTTAGTGTTTAGTTTTGTGGTTTTTAATTTAGGATTTAGGGTTGTGGGTGTTTTAGGTTTAGGTTAGGTTTAGTGTCTAGTTGACCAATTAAAGATGATTGTATGCATTGGTTTCAATTATTTTGCATTTGGTTAGGCCAACTTGAATCTTTAGGTCAATTTGGGCTAAGTAGGTCAATTGGAATTGGGTCCAATCATATTTCAAGTTCAACAATAAATTTGGAATGAACTTGAGACATTAGTTGCAATAAATTTGGTTTATATTTTGATTTGACCCAAATTAGTCTTTTAGGTTAATTTAGGTCAACTTATGTCAAGAGGGCCAATTTGGTTTGATTAGACTCAATTGAAGGTCAAGTCATATTCAAATATTGATTTTGGTTTGGTATGAATCATTGCTTTCATTTGGCTTAGGTTGCAATTTGGCTAGTTTCATATGGGTTGGGGTTGACATGGTCAAATGACCAAGTTGACTTGGTTTGACCTAATTTGTGACAATTGATCAACCTAGGGTGATAAACAATTATGATGGGAGGTTTTGATGGACTTGGTTCAATCCAATTTGGGTAGGATTAGAACTTGGCTCAAATAGGTCAAATTGGCCACTTTGGTTCAAGTGGACTAATTGGGTTTTGTTGGCTTGATTTTGGGTTGAGTTTGATTTAGTTGAGTTTATATATGGATTTGGGATTGATATATAAATTTAATTTCAATCGGCTTGGGTTCAAAAGGGTTAAATTGGGTTTGACTTGGGTTGATTTTTGTTTGGCTTGATGATTGTAGATTTCATTTATATTTGTGAATATGATTGATGGTATGATTGATTCATGAGAAAATCAATTGAATTTGGGTTTTGGAATGAAGGAATTTGGCTAAGTCCATATAGTTGAGTCATGTGGCTTAAGTTTGGATTTTGATTTTGTTTGATTTAGTTTTGATGATTTAAATGTATATTTCATTTAAATTTGTGAAGATTATCGAAAATATGATTGATTTATGAGAAAATCAATTGAGTTTAACTTAATTTGGATTAAGATTTGGCTAAGTCCATGGGATATATCATATGCCTTAGGAAGGGTTTTGATTTAATTTGATTTAGTTTGATTTAGTTTTGATCATTTGAATGTAGATTTGATTTATATTTAGGAAGATGATCAAAGATATAAATTGATTATGAGAAAATCATTTAATTTTGGATTGATTTGAATTATGATTTGGCTAAGTCCATGGGATAGGTAATATGGGTTAGGAAGGGTTTCAAGTTTGGATTTAATCATGGGCTTCAATCATTTAGCTTTGGATTTTGGGTTTAGATTTGGATTTGAATTTGATGTTTGAATTAAACTTAAGGTTTGGTTTGAGAAGGTGAACATGGATTGGATTTGGGTTGTAGGGTAGGTGGATTATCTTAATCCATAAGGCATAACCTAGTCCTATGGTTAACCCTTCTAAGTCTTTAGGCTTAGTTTTCAGTGTTTACCTAATTATTAGAAGTGTCTTATGAGTAGAAAAGTCTTAGTGTCTAAAACACTCTTAAGTATAAGATGGGAAGATTGAATCTTCACTCCAAAAGTGAGGTCAACAGGCTTTAGGCTCTATAGTGTTTTCCTTGGAAATAGATGATTGGAAGACCGAAGCCAAGTTTCACATTATAGACTCGGATACATCTTTCAACGCTTTGCTTGTGAGACCATGGATACATGAGAACAAAAAAGTTCCATCCCCTCTACATCAATGTATGAAGTTTATGAGAGGTGGGATTGTCTACTGTGTCAAAGGAGATCTGAAGTCATTTATAGTTCACGAGGTCAGCATATATGAGGATGCGGCTTACTACCTCCCTCAAAATCAACAAGTCTATTCTGGTGAACTTGGCCAAAGTTTAAAAATAAAAGAAAAAGAAAAGGATAAAGAAAGAGAAAAGAAAAAGAAAAGAAAAGGGAAAATGAATAATAAAATAAAAGGGAGCAGAAATAGACTTGGAGGAGGAAGTGGAGCCTGACATTTCATTCCACCCACAGTTCATTACTCCATTCCAACATATGGGTGACCTAACCTCCACACCAGAGGAAGAGGCCAATTCAGGCACCCCAAGGGTGGAAAAGCTTTTTATTGGACACTAATAGAAGATATGTCCAAGCTACTAGGAGTACCTCTACTATCCATATAGACTTAGAATCTAGTTCATAGGATGAGTCTTATATAGTTAGCACACCATCCAGCTCTTCTCAATAATAGATTTCCTTGGAGGTGACAGTTGAGCCAGATAGTGATGAAGACCGGGATCCAAAGCAGAGCATAAGTGTATCTAAGTCTATATGTCAAACCATTAGGTATCAGCTAGGAAACTTAGCTCTAAACACACTTTCCTCTCAAAAAGTTGAGGGTTTGGTAGTTAAGGAAGCCCCTAAGTCATCCACAGCTGTGAGACTCAGAGGTTCTTTCTAGGAGCATCATCCTCAAGTCTAGAAGTTGATATAGAACTTGAGGATGATTCATATAAAGATTTAATAGAATTACCTTTTGATTGGTACTTTTCTTGTGTTCATAATTTAGCAATGAAAGGGTTAATCCCACATACTTTGTTAAAGTACAGGTCAGACTACTTCAAAATAATATGAGAGAACAAATGCAAAAGCTCTCAATCAAGATCAGGACTAGGATTCAGTACAATGGGTCTAGTTCTTAATTACGATTACTGCTTAGTCATCACCAATCTTTTGGAATCTAATAGGTTCTTTTCAAATCACATTAACTCATATGAGGGCCTGTGCTTAGAAGCTTCAAATGATCTAGACGATTTTGAAGTCAAAGATGAACCACTAGAGTTAGAAGAACATATCAAGTCAACCATCGACTAGCTCAAGGAAATCAACTTAAGAATTGAAAAGATCCACGCCTGACATACATCAGTTCTTTGTTGAATGAAATTAAAACTAATGACTTAGTTAGGCTATTAACGAAGTTTAAGCATGCATGGATTTATGAAGAAATGCCTAGATTGGCTCCTGATGTAGCAGTCCATAAACTAGCAATAGATCCTACTGCAAACCCTATTAAGTAAGCTCTTGGATGCATATGATTAGACATAGAACAACAGGTCAATTCTGAAGTCAAGAAACTGATTGATGTTGCCTTCATCCAGAAATAAAAATACACTACCTAGTTAGCCAATGTCATCCCAATTAAGAAAAAGAATGGCCAAATTGACATATGAGTCAATTTTAGGGATTTAAATAAGGCATGTCAAAAAGATGAATTTCCACTACCAATCTTATAGCTGATGGTGGACATTGCCTCATCTTATGCAGTCTTCTCTTTCATGGATGGCTCATCTAGATATAACCAAATAAAGATGGCCCCTGAAGATGAAGGAAACACTACTTTTAGAACCCCGATCGAAATCTATTCTTATAAGGTCATGCCTTTCAGCCTTAAAAATGTCGATGCTACATACTAGCGGGAATGAAGTCGAGTGCCATGTGGATAATCTCATGGTCAAAAGTAGAGAAAAGGTAGACCATCTCTTTAACTTGAGAGTAGTTTTTGACTAGTTAAAATAATTTAACCTCAAAATGAACCCCCTGAAGTGTGCATTTGGAGTAGCTTCATGGAAATTCTTTGAGTTTATTATCTAACACTCGGGAATTGAAATCGATCTAGAGAAGATCAAGGTAATATTAGAAATTCCACCTCCCGAAAGTTTAACTCAACTAAGATCATTCAAAGGGTGGTTGACGTATCTAAGAAGCTTTATATCCAACCTATCAGGAAGATGTTAGCCATTCTCAGCATTTGTCAAAAAGGATGTTGAGTTCAAGTAGGATGACAAGTGTGAGCATGCCTTTGAAGACATCAAGCATTACCTGATGATGTTGTTAGTTCTAGTACTATCTCGGAAAGCTATAATTTTACACTATTGTGTAGATGACTCCTTGGTGTAAACTCCAAGCCAATGATGAAGGGAAGGAAAATGCACTCTACTACCCCATCATCTAATATTGAGGCTAATTATCCACCCATTGAGAAGCATTGCTTTTAATATTGCATCCCAAAAGTTACAATAATAGATGCTTTCTCATAAGGTGAACTTAGTCTCTAGGAACAATCCACTATAGTATCTCATGATATGATTGATGTTATCCAAACAATTGGCACGTTGGTCCATGATCCTCTCACAGTTTAACATTACCTTTGTACCCTATGCGAAAGGACGATAGATATTTTAGCAACACACCCACTTTCTGGTGATCTTCGCTTAGTGATGATCTCCCCATTGAACATATCATGAACTTAAGGGATACTAGTAGTCACCTGATGTAATTTGATGGTGCAGCTTTCTTTCAAAGAGGAAAGAACTACTATCTACTATTGCAGGAAAGGCAGGGTTAGGAATAGTTCTTTTAACTCTTAACCGTGATGTGATGAAATTCTCATATCATTTATCTAATCCTTGCACCAATAATGAAGTCCAATATGAAGCTTTGATTGCCTGTCTAGAGTTAGTCGTTACTCTAAGAATCCAAAACATCAACATCTTCAAGGATTCTCAGCTAGTTATAAACCAAATCATTGGGTCCTATAAGGTTATAATGCCCAAGATCCATCACTACCACAAGTACACCATCAAGTTGTTGGCCCAAATCCTAGAGGTTATCATTTATAAGATTCCTCGAGGAGAGAATGCCATAGTGTATGCTTTAGCCAAGCTTGCCATGGAGTTGGAATGTCCAAAGGATGAGTCCATATCAATAAAGGTCCAAAATAGATAAGTCTTATCCCTTATCGATATTGAACTCATCAAAGAGTACTCCCTTGAAGGGAGGTTGCCATTACCAAGAAGGATGAGGAGTTAGATTGGAGGCAATCATTAATGGATTACTTAATAAAGGAAAGCTACCTCAAGAGAAGTCCCAAGCCTTTTAGATGAAGCTAAGAGCACTTTCCTATAATCTTGTGGATGGTGTCTTGTACAGGTCTTTTGATTATATGTGGTTATCTTATTTAGACAAGCATAAAGCCCATAAGATCGTGACCGAGGTACACTTAGGATTATTTGGAGCCAACCAATGTCAAGATGAAAGCCAAGATCAAGAGACTAGATACCACCGCCAATGATGATCAAAGATTGCATATGCTGATGCCACCAATGTCAAATATAGGTGTGGTCCTAAACCAACCACCAACATTCTACATCCTACATTGGCATCATGGTCATTTGAGTGTTGGGGTATCAACATATTTTGATCCTCCTTCTAAGGGCCATCATCATCTTAACGCCGACTACTTTTCCAAATGGGCAAGGCAATTGTGTTCATAGTGGTCTCACTAGCTTAGCTCTAGTTTTTAGGAACCATATCATAGGTGAGTGCCTCGATGAATTATATTTGATAATAGTACTACATTCAAGAGCACCAAGATCAACAACTTGCTCATAGACACAACATAGATTGGAGATATTCTACCATCAACTACCCAGGTAGCAGCGAAGCCATCATCAAAACTCTCATCCAAATACAAAGAAGACACTGACAATAACAAGTATAGTGGTATGAGAAGTTAGTTGAAGTTTTATAGGCCTACCGCACCATATGTAGAACTCCAACTCCCTTTCTCCTTAGTGTATGGGTCCAAAGTCATTCTACCATTAGAAGTCTAACTCCCATCACTAAGGATAGCTATGGGTAGGAAGATCATAACAAAGCAGAATGCCAGGTTATGGTTAGAAGAGCTTGAAGGTTTGGAGGAGAGATGCTTATGAGCATGCCAAAACCTTGAGTTGTACAAAGCTAAAATGATTTAATCTCACAACAAGTTAGTTCATCCTAGATATTTGCATGTAGGAGAGCTTATTTCAGTTCTGAAGAGACTGATTATTTTCCATCATAAGATGGGAGGCAAGTCCATGGGAAGTCCTTTTACCATAGAGAAAGGCTACCAAGGAGGATCTTATCGCCTTATTAATCATAATACAAAATGCAATGCTTCCAATCAAGGATCTACTTAAAGAAATATTATAAATCATGTTTAAAAAATAATTATCATCAATGAAAATTCAATTATGAATTCAATCTTCCATGTTGAAAGTATTCTTATTTGTGAATCTGCCATGATGTGTTTAGGGTAGGTGTAAGGAACCTGTGTAGTGTCCTATCCTTCATTGACATAACACAAATACAAACTACACATAAACATATAAAAAAAACACATATCTTTTGTATCTACTCTTAAGATAACACCCTACTCACTTAAGCTCTAGTCGAATGTTACCCCTAGTGTATCACCCTATTTGTCTTCTTGCTTTGAGGATGTAAGTCTCTAAGCTTTCCTTCCTTATTTGGCCACCGCACATATAAAGCCTTGTTAGTTTGGTAGGCCTTACTTTGTCGCCGGTAAGCTACCTCATGTTGGCTTTGTTTAAGAGGATATGAGTTTGCTATGCTTTCTTCTTGGATTAGCCTTCATACACTAATTAGGCTGAGTGTATTTGAGGTTTAAGATAAGTCCCCTAGCAGCTCCTTCCCTCCTGAATGCTTCAAGGCTGGGTCTAGTCCTTCCTCGGGGCTCCCCGCTTACTAGTCAGTCTAGGATAGATAGCATCTGTCCCATCGATGATAGACTATTCTGATGACCAGTTCTTCTTGGAAAGTTGCAAGTCTAAACACTTTATTTCCTAATTGATCATTGCACACCGAGAGGCACCTTAGGTTGGTTGGTTCTCACTATGCTAACGTACACACCATTCATGCCGATGGATACACCTTAGGTTGGTTGGTTCTCGCACCTTAGGATACACCACTCTTGGCAAATGTAAGTCTATTACACTTGCTTCTTGAGTTGGCCACACCTATAAGCTTTCTTTCGTGGCTCAAGATAATGACCTAGCAGCCTCCCTATGGGATCTATATTTGGATCACGTGCTTTGCGGCCCCATTTAGACTATACCCAGGTTATAATCAGATTGTATAGTTTCCCTTTCTTAGGAATAACCCTTATGGTTGGAGAATCCATCTTGTGGATGTGCAGATTCTCCATTGGTCTAGTAAATCTAAGATATGTTAAAGGCTGACATAGCCCCTTCTTAGTGTGGTACTTACAACAATAAAATATATATATCACTTGTGGATTAGGAGGACACTAGTGTACCTTTTCCCTGTGTATCTTATCTTGAGGGCAACAAAACTCCTATAGAATTGCTTGATTACTCCTGAGTTAATATAAGTCCCCAGTGATATTCACTCAGTAGTCAACCCTAAGTCGGGTTCAATTTGTTGTGCTACCAACATGTCACCCCAGCAGTTGTTCCCTACTTTAGAAGATGTAAGTCTGTTATGCTTTCTTCCTAGCACAACCGTTGCACAAAGAAGGCAACCCCTTAGGTTTAGCCTACCCCATAGGACTATCCCTTTGGATTTGTAAATCTAAGATAAGATAAGTTCGATATATCCCCTTCAAAAGAGCCATAGCACATCGACATGGTCCATAAATTAAATCTATCAAAGCTCACATCCCCAATGATATGCCATAATTCAAAATCAAACTACAAAATAAATCATATCAAATCACATGAAATTAATTTAAAATTGACTACTTTTGAGTTTACATAAGTCCTGGCATTCACTTAGTAGTCACCCTAGGTTAGGTTTGATTTTTGTATCCAACAGTCACCAAATGTTCCTCACTTTGGAAGATGTAAGTCTACGCCTTCTCCTAGCATAGCCATTGCACACCGATAGACAACCCCTTAGGTTAGCTAGCTTTAACCCACAGCCAATAGACTATCCCTTTGGATTTCTAAACCTGAGGTAGGTCAAGGCTGATATAGCCCTTTCTCAGTGGGTCAATCGCACACTGATAGGTTCCATACATTAACTCAGATTAAATTAAACCTAATCTGATTTTCCCCAGTGGAGTTAAATCATACCCTTCTCCTTTGTGTAACCCTAAATCATATATAAAGAATTTAAGCAAACAAATCAAATTCATAACCAACCTCCCTAGTGGAGGCAAATTAAATCCCCCAATAGAGTCAAAATCAAATAAATCCAACCAAACTATTATCCCCATTAGATACATCACCAAACAAATCTATGAAATCAAAATCAAATCCCAATCCCCAGCGGATAGCCCGAACCTGCTTCCCTAGTGGAAGGTTCATATACATGACCCTAGCAGACTCGAGCCCATATCTCTAATATATATGCCTCTTCATCAATTAAAACAAAACAAATTAAAGTTGATTTGATTTTAATCCCTGGTGAATTACAGATTCTTCTCCCTAGCAGATCTTCTTTCCATAAATCATATAATCAAATCAAATTCAAACCTTATCCCCAATAGATTTTCTTTCTTCTATTCCCTCGACATAGACCCCACATGTCATATCCGTGTGAACCCTAGAGGATCTCCCCTCCCTGTCCTTGACATGGAAGTTTCATCAAATCATATTTCTTCTCTTATGCATACCTTTAATACTTCAACCAAAAGCCTAATAATGTATTCGTTCAAATTACATCATCTTAACATTATAATCAACATTTTATGATTTGTGATGGTGCAAGCTTAAAACTAACTATACAATATCATGCTAAACATATTATAGTGTGAATTAACACACTATATTATATTAAAATATATGATGTTATATTATAATTTGCTATAATATAATATAGTTGTCTAACAATACACCTTATTAGAATCACTTAAAAGAACAAAAAACAAAACTTTCTCAAAATATGAAATGTTTTTTTATGTAAAATTGTTATTTTTCTATTAGAAATCATACAAAATAGCATAATTTTGGTGTTGCTTCTTGGCATGTATCGTGAATTTGGCCAAATTCTTCCATCTCAACCTTGAAATGAACATTTTGGATGTTTTGACCCAATGTATTATAACAAAAGTAAAACATACTTAAATGTACAATAACATTTTGTAACACACCACCACATATATATATATGTTGTGTGTGTGTGTGTGTGTGAAGTTATATTGTTATGTACATTATATTTTAATATGCTTTCATATAATATATTATCTTACATTACACCTTAAAATGAATCACTTTAAGAAAAAAAAATATCAATTTTGGTTGAAGAATAAACATTTATTTTGGATGCAAAATTCTATTCCTTTGATTAAATGACACACCATAGCATAACCCCTATGATGTTCCCTAAAGATTACCTTAAATTTGGCCAAATCCCATCATCTCAGCCTATATATCAATATTTTTATGAATTATACTAGTACAAACTCTACTACATCATACTATAACAAACTAAAATATGCTAAACAATAAGTAGTAATACATAATAGTATGCTATAATTCATGATGCTAATTATGTTGCATCCTATATTATAATACACTATAACATTATATTATATTATATTGCATACCATCATAAGAGAATAAAAAATCATAAAATTAGTCTAAACAATAAAAAAACTATATATTTTAGTGGTATCACTTACATATTTTAAATTGAAACAATATATTATGATGCCATGTTTTTTTACCTATTATGAATTTGGCCAAATTCCACCATTTTAAAGTCTAAATCAACTTTTTATAAATATTTCTAGTGTAACATTGCATGATTGTAAAATACTAAAAGAATTTAAAATGCACAAATAATATATTATGATATATGATGCTATACTATGCTACAACATATAATATTTATATTTTAAATATAAAATCATTTTAGACTACAAGTGGCATAAACATTTTACTACAACATCATAATTCCAAATTTAACAAATTTCATCATTAATTTTATTAAATAAATATTTTTATGATTTAGGTATTTATAGGAGGGAAGTCTCTCCATTTGGTTAGGTCAGGATAGGGGAAGGAAGCCAAGGAAGGGTTTAGGGTTTAGTAGGGTTTAGGTTTAGGGTTTGTTTTAGTGGTTTGTGGGTTTGTATTTAGGTTGGTTTATAGGTTTTTGGGTTTAGGGTTGGGGTTTTAAGGTTTTATGGTTTTAAGGTTTAGTGGTTTAGTGTTTGTGGTATATGGGTTTTAGTTTTAGGTTTTTGGGGTTTTAGTGTGGGATCAGGTTTAAGGTTTAGGGATAAGGTTTAAGGTTTTTTTTAATAGAGAATAATTCAATAATTCTTCTTTTAATTTCATCAACCAAAGCACCCAAGTTTTCCAAGACACATGACATAGATAAAAAATTAGCACCCATAGAGCAAATCAAAAACTTTAGATTTGTAGATTCAGATCATTGTAAAGACATATTCCATAATCGATCGATTGGCCATTCTTTCTCTAGTTCCCATGTAACCACTCCTCAGTAGTGGATCTCCATCATATCCCCAATCTCTCTCTCCACCACCATGGTGTAACCTCCTCCTCCCACCTCTATAACCAACTACTCCACCACCATCCATATCCACCAGCCTCCAGATCCCCACCACCACTGACCATTGCCTCTGCCTCCACCGCCAGATCAGCCTAGTTTCATGATGTTCCTACCAAGGCTCTATCCATTCTAAGGTTTGGTTTAGGGTTTATTTAGGGTTACAGGGCTTAGGATTGGTTTAGAGGTTTAGGGTTTTGAGTTTTATGTGGGATTTTAGGGTTTGGGATTAGGGTGGTTTAGAGTTTTAGAGTTTAGGGTTTGTGGTTTAGTGGTTTAGTGGTTTAGGGTTTAGGGTTTAGGGGTTTAGGGTTGTTTAGGTTTAGGGGGTTTAGGGAGATTTAGGACTGGGTTTCTTTAAAATTAAGCAAAGGTAGGTTTAGTTTATTTAGTTTTTCTTTATTTTATTTATTTTATTTTATTTTATTTAGGTTTATTTTATTTATTTTAGTTTAGTTTATTTATTTAGGATTATTAATTTTAGTTTAGTTTTCATTTTAGTTTATTTTTTTAAGTTTAAGTTTATTTTAGTTAATTTTTAGGTTTTGGTTTTATTTTTTTTAGGTTTTAGTTTAGGTTTTATTTATTTTAATTATTTTTTTTATGTTTTATTTTTTTTAGTTGGTTTATTTATTTTTAGTTTTATTTTATTTAGTTTATTTAGGTTTAGTATTTAGGTTTTTATTTGTTTAAGATTAGTTTATTTTAGTTTAGGTTTATTTTATTTTATTTTATATTTTTTTATTTTAGTTTTTTTTTTTTTGGTTTAGGTTTAGGTTTTATTTTTTTATTTTTAAGTTTTATTTTAAATTTATTTTTTTATTTATTTATTTTAATTTTATTTTATTTTATTTTATTTTATTATTATTTTGGTTTTGTTTTTTTATTTTATTTAGGTTTTTATTTTAGTTTAATTTAGGTTTTATTTATTTTAATTTACTTTAGTTTTTTTTATTTTATTTTCATTTTATGTTTAGTTTTAAGTTTAGGTTTTGGTTTTGGCTTATGTTTTTTTTGTTCAAGTTTTTTTATTTATTTTATTTATTAGTTTTATTTAGTTTAGGTTTAGGTTTTTAGCTTTTTAGGGTTTAGGTTTTAGGGTTAGTTTAGGATTTAGGGTTTAGAGTTTGGGGTTTAGGGTTTAGGGTTTAGAGTTTAGGGTTTAGGTTTTAGGTTTATGGTTTAAGTTTTGGTTTAGGGTCTAGGTTTTTTTTTAACAAGAACAAATTTAGATTCATCATTTATTCTTTTCGATTTCATCAACCAAGTAGCACCCCAAGATTTCTAAGACACAAGTGATGACATAGATAAAAAATGAGCATCCATAGAGCAAATCAAAATCCCTAGATAAGTAGAACCGTGTTTACTATAAAGACACAGTTCCTTAAGCAGCAGATCAGATCGATCATTCTTCAGTTTCTCCAGTTACCATCAGGGATCTCCCATCATATCCTTGATCTTTCCCTCTGCCACCACCATGGTTAAAACCTCCCTCGCTCCTGCTGCCTCCATAACCATCATTACTCTGACCACCACCTCCATATCCACCAGCACCTCCAGATCCCCCACCACCACGGATAACACACCTCATCCTTCCCTCACCAGAGATCTAAACTAAGCCAGTTATGATGTTCCCCATCAAGGATCTTCCCATTCTGTGTTGGGTTAATTTAGGGTTTAGAGGTTAGTTTAGGGTTTAGGGCTTAGGGTTTGGGGTTTAAGGTTTAAGGTTTGGGTATTGTAGCTTTTAGGTTTGTGGGTTTAGGGTTTTAGTTTAGGGTTTGTATTTTGTGGTTTAGGTTTTGTTTTAGGTTTAGTGGTTTAGGTGGGGTTTAGTTTTGTGGTTTAGGGTTTAGGGTGTGGTAGGAGTCAGTGGCTAGAGAGGTTTGGGTTAGTGGGTTTAGGGTCAGATTTAGAGGTTTTATATACAAAAGTAGGTTTATTTAGTTTATTTTATTTATTTCCATTTTATTTTATTTTTATTTAGGTTTATATTTTTTTATAGTTTAATTTATTTATTCAGTTTATTTATTTTAGTTTTTTTATTTTAGTTTATTTTTAGTTTAGGTTTATTTTAGGTTTTATTTTATTTTATTTTAACATTTTGGTTTTATTTTTATTTTTAGTCTAGATTTTATTTTATTTTTAGGTTTTATTTAGATTTTTTTAGATTTATTAGTTTGTTTTAGTTTAGTTTAATTTATTTTTAGTTTATGTATATTTTAGTTTAGGTTTAGGTTTAAGTTTGTTTATTTTAGGTTTAGGTTTAGGTTTTATTTATTTTATTTTAGTTTATTTTTTTTAGCTTTTTTTTAGGTTTATTTATTTTTATTTTAGGTTTTATAATTTTTGGTTTGGGGTTTAGGTTTTATTTTATCTATTTTAGGTTTTATTTTTATGTTTAGTTTTATTTTTAATTTTATTTTAATTTTTAGGTCTATTTCATTTTTTATTTTAGGTTTATTTTTATTTTATTTATTTTTTATTTTTTTTAGTTTAGTTTAAGTTTTCATTTTATTTTATTTTATTTTAGTTTTATTTTTATTTTATTTTAAGTTTAGGTTTAGGTTTATTTATTTTATTTTTTATTTTATTTTATTTTATTTTTTTATTTTGTTTTATATTTTATTATTTATTTTATTATCAATTTTTTTAGTTTAGTTTAGGTTTTATTTTTTAGGGTTTATGTTTAGGTTTTGGGGTTAAGTTTTTAGTTTAGATTTTGTGGGTTTGGGGTTGGGTTTGTGGGTTTAGGTTTGGGTTTAGGGTAGAGTTTAGTTTTAGGTTTAGGGTTTAAGTTTAAGTTTAGGGTTTATAAGTTTTATTTAATGAGAACAAATTCAGATTCAACATGTCTTCTTTTGATTTCATCAAGGAAGTATCACCCAAGTTTCAAACACGTTTACATAGAAAAAATGAGTACCCATAGAGAAAATCAAAATCCCTAAATAAGTAGAACATTCTCTACTATAAAGACGCAGTTCCATAAGAAACAGATCGGATCAGCCATTCTTCAGTTTCTCTTATTCCCGTCAAAACCAAAACCCATCTTTTGAGTAGCAAGATCCACCATCATATCCCTGATCTCTCCCTCCGCCACCACCATGGTTGTAACCTTCGTCGCTCCTCGCACCTCCATAATCACCACTGCTCCAACCACCATCTCCATATCCACTAGTAGCTCTAGATCCCCCACCACCTCTGCGATAACTACCTTTTGCCTCACCTCCATAGATCTAGATGAGCCTAGACTGATGTTCTGTCATAATTTTCTACCCATTCCTATGGTTTAGAGTTAGTTTAGGTTTATGGATTGTGGTTAGTTTAGGTTTTAGGTTTTTAGGGTTTAAAGTTTAGGGTTTAGTTTTTATTTTAGGTTTTAGGTTTAGGTTTTTAAAAAAATTATATAGTTTATGTTTATTTAGTTTATTTAGTTTATTTTTATGTATTTATTTTATTTTATTTTTATATTTAGTTTATTTATTTTATTTTAGTTTATTATTTTATTTAGTTTATTTATTTTAGTTTAGTTTTATTTTAGTTTATTTTAGGTTTAGGTATTTTTTTTGTAGTTTATTTTATTTTAGCTTTAGGTTTATTATTTTATTTAGTTTAGGTTTATTTTATTTTAGGTTTAGTTTATTTTAGTTTGGTTTTAAGTTTTATTTTTTTATTTATTTTTTTATGTTTTAATTTCTTTAGGTTTATTTTTTGATTAAGTTTAATTTAGTTTTATTTTATTTTATTTTAGTTTATTTTATTTTATTTTAGATTAGGTTTATTTTATTGTTTATAGTTTAGGTTTTATTTATTTATTTAGTTTAATATTTTATTTTATTTTATTTTGGTTTAGGTTTAGGTTTTAGTTTGATTTAGTTTATTTTAATCTTTATTTTATTTAGGCTTGGTTTTGTATTTTATTATTATATTATTTAGGTTCAAGTTTATTATGGTTAGGGTAGCTTAAGGTGTGGTTTAGGGTTTAGGGTTTAGTTAGTTAGTTAGTTGTTTAGCTTTAGGGCTCAGTTTAGGTTTAAGTTGGCCTAGGTTATATGATTTAGGTCAGAGGGTTTAGGTTTTAGTTTTTTTTTGTAGGTTAATTTTCAGCAGTTTTGGTTTAGGGTTTAGGGTAGTGGTTTCAGGTAAGTGGGTCAAGGTTAGTGGATGTTTTAGGTTTAGGGTAGGGTTTAGTAGTAGTCTTTAGGATTTAGGGTTTAGGTTAGGTTTTTTTTTAAAAACAAACCAGAGTTTAGTTTATTATTTATTTTAATTATATTTATTTTATATTTATTTATTTTATTTTTATTTATTTAGGTTTATTTTAGTTTATTTTAGTTTAGTATTATTATTTTAGTTTTATTTTTTATTTATTTTTGAGGTTTAGGTTTTTTTTATTTTTAGGTTTAGGTTTATCATTTTTAGGTTTTTTTTATTTTTAGGTTTATTTTTAGTGGTAAGGTTTAGGGTTTTAAGGTTTAAAGTTGGTTTAGGGAGTATGTTTGGGGGGGGTTTAGTTTAGGGTTAACATTTGTTATATATATTTTTAAATTTTTTTAATTAAGTAAACACAGTTTAAGTTTATTTAGTTTATCTTTTATTTTAGTTTATTTTGTTTTATTTATTTATGTTTATTTTATTTATTTATTTAGTTTATTTTATTTAGTTTATTTTATTTTAGTTTTTAGGTTTAATTTTAGTTTTTTTATTTAGTTTATTTTTATTTTTAGGTTAGATTTTATTTTATTTTAGGTTTGATTATGGTTTACATTTTAGGTTTATTTTAGGTTTTATTTAGTTTAGGTTTAGTTTATTTTAGTATTATTTTATTTAGGGTTTAGGTTTAGGTTTAGTTTAGTTTAGTTGATTTTAGGTTTAGGTTTAGGTTTTATTTTTTTAGTTTAGTTTATTTTAGTATTTTATTTTATAGTTTAGTTTTAGTTTATTTAGTTTTATTTTATTATTAGGTTTATTTTAGGTTTAGTTTAGTTTATTTTATTTTAGGTTTATTTTATTTTATTTTAAGTTTAGTTTTATTTTATTTAGGTTTTATTATTAGGTTTATTTTATTTAGTTAAGTTTTCTTTATTTATAATTTTAGTTTTATTTTATTTTATTTTTTATGTTTTGGTTATTTTAGTTTAGGTTTTATTTTATTTTATTTTATTTATGTTTAGGTTTTACTTATTTTATTTTAGGTTTTATTTATTTTAGATTATGTTTTTTTAGGTTTTAAGGTTTAGGGTTTAGGTTTTAGGGTTTTAGGTTTGGGTTTCAGGGTTTGGGTTTTGTTTATTTAGGTTTTAGGTTTAGTGGTCCAAGATTTAGGGTTTAAGCTTTGTGTATTTGGGTTAGTTGCCTAGGGTTTAGGTCAGGTTTAGTGGCTTTTTAGTTTTTTAGATTTGGATTAGAGTTTTGGCTCCATGGTTTTAAGGCCTGGTTTTATATGGCTAGGCCCAGTGGCTCAGTGGTAGTTTAGGGTTAAGATTTGGGTTTTTAGGTAGGTGGGTAGTGGTCAGGGTTTAGTTTTGGTGGCTCAGTTTGGAAGGTTTAGTATTTAAGGTAGGTTTTTAGGGTAGGGTTTTAAAAAAAATAAACCCACAGTAGTTTATTATTTATTATTTTAATCTTTAATTTTATTTTTATTTTAGTTTATTTTATTTAATTTAGGTTTAAGTTTAAGTTTATGTTTATTTTTAGTTTATTTTATTATTTTTTACATTTAGATTTATTTTATATTTTTAGTTTAGGTTTTATTTTTTGGTTTTTTTTTTATTTATTTTTTTATTAGGTTTAGGTTTATTTTTTAGTTTATTTTCTTTTATATTATATAGTTTAGGTTTATTTTATTTATTTTATGTTTAAGTTCATTTTATATTTTATTTTAAGTTTAGTATTTTTTTTGTTTAGTTTTAGGATGTATTTTTATTTATTTTTAGGTTTATTTTAGGTTTAGGTTTTATTAAGTTTTATTTTTTATTTTATGTTTAGTATTTTATTTATATTTTGGGGTTTATTTTATTTTATTTAGTTTAGATTTTATTTATTTATTTTAGTTTAGTTTTATATTTTATTTTATTTTTTTTTAGTTTTTAGGTTAGTTTAGGTTTATTTTTTATCTTTATTTATCTTATTTAGGTTTAGGTTTTATTTATTTATTTTGGGTTTATTATTTTTGTGGTTTAGTTTAGTTTAGGGAGTAGGATTAGAGTTTAGGGTTTGGGGAAGATATTAGTGGATAGGATGGTTTAGGGTGTGGTTTGGCAGGGCATTTTAGATGTCTTTTTTTATTATTTATTTTAAAATTAAGGATAAGGTGATATTTAGTTTATTTAGATATTTTTATATTTAGTTTATTTTATTTATTTTTATTTAGGTTTATTTTTATTTTTAGTTTATTTATTTAAATTTATTTATTTTAGTTTATTTAAGTTTAGGTTTATGTTAATTTTTAGTTTATTTTATTTTTTAGGTTTAGGTTTTAAATTTATTTTTTAGTTTAGGTTTTTTTTATTTTATTCTTTAGGTTGAGGTTTTTATATTTTTAGTTTTATTTTTAGTATTATTTTATTTTAGATTATTTATTTTAGTTTATTTTATTTTATTTAGTTTTTTTAGTTTAGGTTTAGTTTAGGTTTAGATTTATGTTATTTATTAGTTTAGTTTATCTTAGTTTTGGTTTAGGTTTATTTTTTATTTTAGTTTAGGTTTTTTTATTTTATTTTTTTTATTTTATTTAGGTTTTGTTTTGGTTTAGTTTTATTTTATTTTAAGTTTATTTTATTTTATTTTAGGTTTAATTTTTATTTTATTTAGGTTTTATTTATTTTAGTTTAGTTTAGATTTTTTATTTATTTTATTAGTTTAGTTTTTTTTTTATTTTTATTTTCTTTAAGTTTAGGTTTAGGTTTAGTTTAGTTTAGTATTTTATTTTATTATAAATTTTCATTTTATTTTGGTTTAGTTTTATTTATTTTATTTTAGGTTTTATTTATTTAGGTTTAGGTTTTTAGTTTTTTTTTAGTTTATTTAGTTTAGATTTTATTTTAGATTTTATTTTTTGGTTTAGGTTTAGTTTATTTTTTATTTTATTTTTATTTAGTTTAGGTTTAGGTTTAGGTTTTATTTATTTTAGTTTAGTTTATTTATTTTAGGTTTAGATTTTGTTTTATTATTCTTTAGGGTTAGTTTTATTTTTTGTAGGTTTCTTTTAATTTTTATTTATTTATTTTATTTTAGGTTCATTTTTTTAAATTTATCTTTTATTTAGTTTTATTTTATTTTATTTTAAGTTTATTTTTTTATTTTATTTAGTTTTTTTTTATTTAGGTTTTATTCTAGGTTTATTTTTTTATTTGTTTTATTTATTTTATTTAGTTTATATTTTAGTTTATTTTATTTTATTTTATTTTTTTATTTTATTTGGTATTTTATTTATTTAATTTTAGGTTTTATTTAGTTTAGGTTTAGATTTTTTAGGGTTTAGGCTTATTTAGAGTTTAGGGTTTGAGGTCCATTTATGGTTTAGTTGTAAATTTAGATTAGGGTTTGGTTTAGGGCTTAGGGTTTATGTTTATTTAGTTTATTTTTGTTTTATTTTAGTTTATTTTATTTTATTTTCTTTCTTTTATTTAGTTTAGTTTTATTTTATTTTATTTTAGGTTTAGGTTAGTTTAGGTTTATTTTAGTTTATTTTATTTTATTTTATATTTTAGGTTTAGGTTTTATTTTATATTTAGTTTTGTTTAGGTTTTCATTTTATTTTTTAGTTTATGTTTTAGTTTTATTTTAGGTTTATTAGGTATTATTTTAGTAGGTTTATTTTAGTTTATCTTATTTCATTTAGTTTTATAGGTTTAGAATATTTTAGGTTTTTAGGTTTTATTTATTTTAGATTAGTTTATCTTAATTTAGTTTATTTTAATTTTAATTTATTTTTAGGTTTTTTCTAGTTTAAGTTTGGTTTTATTTTTTTATTTATTTTTAGTTTTATTTTTGGTTTATTTTTTTAGGTTTTTTTTTTTATTTAGTTTTATTTAGTTTTATTTTAGCTTATTTTAATTTTATTTTAGGTTTAGTTTTATTTTATGTTTTATTTTTTAGTTTAGTTTATTTATTTTTTTTTTAGTTTTATTTTATTTTTTAGTTTAGGTTTAGGTTTTTTTAATTTATGTTTTTATTTTATTTTATTTTTCATTATATGTTGGTATTTTTTTATTTATATTTTTTAGGTTTTATTTTGTTTAGGTTTATGTTTAGCTTTTTTAGGGTTTAGGTTTAGGTTTAGAGTTTAGGTTTTAGGTTTTATTTTTTATATTTTGTTTATTTTTTTAGATTAGGTTTAGTTTTTTGTTTTATTTTATTTTATTTAGTTTAGGGTTTGGGTTTAGTTTATTTTAAGTTTAGGTTTAGTTTATTTATTTTAGTTTAGTTTATTTTTTTTAAGTTTATTTTTGTTTATTTTAATTTTTAATGTTTAGTTTTATTTTTAGAGTTTATTTTTTTTATTTTTAGGTTTATTTTAGTATTTTATTTTATTTTTTATTTAGGTTTTCATCTTAGGTTTTCTTTTAGTTTTTATTTATTTAGTTAGTTTATTTTATTAGTTTATTTTATCTTTTTTAGGTTTAGGTTTATTATTTTTTTATTTATTTAGGTTTAGGTTTTATTTATTTTATTTTAGGTTTATTTATTTTAGGTAGGTTTTTAAGATCAGGTTTGGAGGGTGGAGGGTCAGGGTTTAGGGTCAGGATTTAGGGATGTTAGGTTTAGGCTCAGTTTTAGGGTTTAGTGTTGAGGGTTTGGGTCACTGTTTGGCCTTAATAGGGCTCAGGGCCTGGGGTTAGTGGGTAGGGTCCAGGGTTTAGGGTTTAGGGTCTAGGTTTAGTGTAGGATTTAGGGTTTTTTTTTTAGATTAAACCCAGTTAGTTTATTTAGTTTATTTTTTTATTTTAGTTATTTTATTTTATTTTATTTAGGTTTATTTTTATTTTTATTTTTTAGGTTTATTTATTTATTTTATTTTTTAGATTTAGGTTTAGGTTTATGTTTAGTTTTAGTGAGTTTTAAGTTTAGGTCTATTTTTTATTTTTGGTATATTTTAGGTTTTATTTATTTTAGGTTTATGTTTAGGTTTTATTTTAGGTTTATTTTAGTTTATTTAGTTTAGTTTAGGTTTATTTTAGTTTAGGATTTAGGTTTAGTTTATTTTAGGTTTAGGTTTAAGTTTTATTTATTTTAGTTTATTTTATTTTAGTTTAGCTTTATGTTTATTTTATTTTATTTATTTTAGGTTTAGCTTTTTTTAGTTTAGGGTTTAGGTTTATTACTTATTTATTTTTTATGTTTTATTTTTTGATTTATTTTTTAGGTTTAGGTTTTAATTTAGTTTTTCTTTTATTTAGGATTTTGTGCCACCATCTTTCATGATCTTTGATGGCAGTTGGAGCCCACTATAACACATTGCATACTTTAGAGTTAGCTGTTGCGACACTGGTGGCAGCAACGCACTCCTCTTCTGCCTTTTCGTCAGTAGTCTATCAGGTGTTGCATTTGATTGGTATGCCGAACTGCCCAACAGTTTGGTGAAGACTTTTGCTGAGTTGGAGCACCTCTTCATCAAGAGGTTTGTTGGATCTCAGCAGAGGGTGACTATATGCGACTTCATTATAGAGAAACAAAACTCAACGAGTCCTTTGTTGATTACATTCTCGTGTATAACTGAGCATGTAATGAACCATATCAATAACATGCAATTAAGATTCTTCTCAAGAATATCCATGGCCCGGTTGCCTTCATGTTTAAGGGCTTTACCATAAAAACATTTGAGAAATTAATCAACAAGGAGGCTAACCTATAATAGGAAGCCAAACAGTTTCCCTTTCCCGAACCAATCATCTAGGCCCAAGCCATAAAAGGTGTTTGAGAAGAAGCTTGGGATAGTTGTGTTAGTGGAGAGGAAGCCACCAAGCTCAAGATGAGACTACGAGCTCAAGACCTCCTTTTCCACCTCTTCCACCACCTCGCCATCATACCGCCACCGCAATCCACCATTTCCATCACCTAGCCTACCCATGGTATTCATATCCATCGCTAGGTAGCTACTTTCCACCTACTCTTGCTGATAGATTGAATAAGCCATATTCATTCAAGAGGGATGTAGTTAGGAGAATATTTAAGAATCTCTTAAAGAAACTGGACTTTCAGTTACTAGAGCCTAAAAGGCCGAAGGAAGTATGCAAGAGCGATGATCCTAGTTATTGCCCCAACCACCGCATGTTAGGCCATGTCTTAGACTATTATATCACTTTTAAGGACTAGCTTGAGCACAACTACAAGTTAAGAGCCATAGTTATCCCTAAAGAATACTTATTAGAACAACCATCTAGTTCTATTAGAGTAATCCTTGCAGATACTTGCGATCCTCTTAAGACCAAAGAAGGTTAGTATATCTCCCTATCCTGAACATCTAAGAAGATCAATTATAAGATCAAGAAGCTTTCCTTGGAGGTTCCTAAAGTAGCTCAAACCTCCAACATCAAGGAAGGTTTTCTAGTTGCAAAGGATAACTCAGGGAAGGTGACAGCCCAACAGCAGCAGCTCACCATGCTTGCCCGGGATAGTCCAGTAGCGTAGCCACCATCCAAGTCCAGTACTCCCTCCACTATTCCAGCTACCACCTCTTCTACCAGCTCCTCTTCTATCGACAGGAGCATTTTATCTATGAATAAGGGCACTAAATCCCTTACTCTGCTTACTTTACATGATTTCTATCATGTACCTCCACCCAAAAAGAAATTAATGAAGAAAGTTAATTCTACTTCTATATTGTCTACTTCTGATGTTCTTGATTTTATTCCTATTGAGAGCTCTCTGAGTCTAAATACAAATAATAGCTCTAGTAGTTTCAATCCTTTCTTTTGATTCAGAGTCGGACTATCCTTCTTGAAATCAATCAAGTTCACCTCTTAAGATTGACTTGGAGACAACTAACTCTGAGGATCTCATAAGAGAAGATGTAAGTATGCCCGATGAGAAGGTAGAACTTTCCACAAGCTCATCATTCCAAGAAGTCACTCAAGTCAACCTACAAGTGGCAAAGTTCTACCTCTTAGGGTAGCACCTCAGGATAAGGGTAAGCAAGTCATTGCTTTCTATGAGCAGATAGCTCTCCATAGGATGCTCCACCCATGGATATGTTTATGGAGGATGTCCTAATTCACCTTTGAAAGTTTCTAGCTAAGTTAAGCATAAACAATGCCCTTGACATATCCAAAGAGATGAGGGAATCTCTAATCAAGACCTTACTTGATCTAGAGATATGCTTAGCTCAGTTGACTACTACTAAAGAGGAGGAATGCCACTCAAAGGAAATCTTAGGAGTTATATTCAATGATGAAGACTTACTCCTCAGGATGATCGAGCATAACCCTCTTTTACAAGATGTTGGCAACAGATATCTAGAGTTTTGACTAGTGTATTAGTCAACAAGATGAGTCTAAGAACCCTTGCCTACTTGAGGATTGACATCTCCAAACTCAAAAAGAAAGGATGATGTTGAGATTCAATGAACAAGGCAGAGGGCCTTGTGGTGTTTATTTTGGATGGGGGACACCACATATGGGGGGGTACTTTTGAGGTGATGGTACAACATTGAGATATGATGTACTATCTCGAAAGATAGAGGCATCACCCTACAATGGACCTAATCAATAATAAGACTCTAAGGCATGATGGGTCTGAATAAAGTAGGGTTTATATTAAACCAAGTTCTTAAGTTCCCTAAAGAGGCAAGCCTCCATAGTTAACTACATCTTAGGAAATGAAATTTTTTAAGAATACTCTCAATTAAAGTAGATAATTATCATCTCCAAAGATTTCAAAGTTAGACTACCAAAGGATTCATCGTATTTGGAAAATCAATTAGGAAAGTTCAATGAGAAGACTTATTTTTGGAATCCAAATGAAATAAGTAGGATATACTCATGATACTAAGAAGCCTACTGAGCATTCCAATCTATCCTATGGTTGGGATTTATAATTTTGAAGTTGAAAAGATTTATATGTTTTGAGTTGAAATTAAATTAGATTACTAGTGCTTATAATCAAACAACATAAGGTTGAGGGAATGCATAAGAGGTGAGGATTTATGCTCGTATCCTAAAAGAAATAGCTACCTCAGATCCTAAATCTTCGGAGCTTTACTATGAGCAAAAGCACGACCAAAATCTAAGTAGACATAAGGATTTACCACCATAAGAGAGAATAAATTGTTCAACTTTTAGACTTATAATAACCTGGAGTGGCCGCCAGCTAACTCCTCCTATGATTTTAAAACCATGTAGTCCTGTCTTATGAATTGCAAGATAGCTAAGGTAGTTATTTAGTTAGAATGAGTCTAAAGTCCTGAGTGGTATGAGCATATGACTTAATCTATAGATGCAAATTCTTTTCAAATTTTATTTCATTTTAGACACATCATTTTGCTAAAGGCTTTAGGATTTTTTATGCTTAAATGCATGATGAAATAGGTTATGGGTCAAATCAGCTAGAAGAAACTATACTCCACCATAAGAGATGCCTTCATAGGTCAAGCATTCCTTTATTGTATAGGGATGGAGATCCTTCATGTTCAAGAGAGAAAGAATATGCATGCATGATGTGAAACATATAACCATACATCTAAGAAGTTGCTAAATCTTTTAATTATCTTATTTATGTCTTAGGCTTTATGATGAGGTTATGAGTTATTTAAAATTTAGTTATGAGTGATTAGTTGGGTAGAAAAGTTATTTTTATCCTAAGATCTTAATTGTATCCAAGCCCCACATTAAAGCATCAATCATTTAAGAAACTATGAAAAGCATGCCATCCTAATGCACAATGTAAACATAACATCAAACAATTATATGAACTATCATAAAATAATAAAAGGCTGTTGCGATCAGGTATTGTCCTATAACTTGAAAGGAGATAAGATGGGTACTGAGCTCTACCCTTATACAACCTGCAATATGAAAGAATAATTATAATTGTATTAATTGATATGGGGGTCTTCTTTCTTCATATCTCCATTTTTGATTTCATTCCTTCTTTGATTTGGATGGTGCTTGCTTCAAAGGCATCACTGGCACCCCAAGACAAAGCCTTCTAGCCACTGCTCATCCTAATCCCTCATAGCACTAATCCTAATTCCTATTGCAAAAATTACATTTATGTGGGAAAAGTAAATCTAACTACACCTGCAAAATAGTGGTTAGCTAAATATACATATAATCCCAAACAGTTGTATTTATAATTTGGACTTAGCACCCTACACATGGGTAACTAAGCCCACCTGTCCTAACTTGGATTGTGCTTAAGGATTTAAGCAATTTGCAAAAAGAGCATTCACATTTATTTTTAAGCATCCCTTTAGCATAATCTCCTGCACAAAAAAAGATTAGGCTAATATTGGCCTATCATCCAGTCTATGAAGCATACACCCTTACATCCAATCTAAAATAATTCATCATAAAATAAAATATACATCACATCATACGTCATCTTAACATAGATCTAGAAGTGGTGACTTAATTCTAATGTGTGTATTAAGGCTTGTGTGGTAAGTCTTGTTAGGCATTAGTTGTATTTTCTAAGTGTAGAAGGATTCGATTTAACATGAAAGGTTGATTTCACTTGAAGTAGTTTAATTGATTTGAGAGTTTTAATTTGTGTTTTCTTTTGCTTCATTTGATTAGACTTAGCAACTAAGTTTTATAAAGAGAGAAAAATAGAATTTTCCTCTTTCATCCATACATTAAGTCACTTTCTAAATTATATTAATTTGATTTAGTTCTCTTTAGTGAATAGCTTATTAAATGAATTAATCCTAAGTTTAGGTTCACTTTAAATAATCCTATTCAAAGGAAATCTTAAGATTAATTTAATTGAATTACTACCACACGATATATATCAAATAATTCATTTCCATCACATGTAACATGCATATGATTTAATCCTAAGTGTATCTATACATGCAACATATTTTAGCACACTTAAATGTTGAATGTATGTGTATGTTTAGAATTTATATTTTATTTGGCTGAATTATTTAAACATATTAATTTAAAACTTTATCCAAATTATTATACAAAAAGACATAAGATTATAATTAAATAGGCATGTTGTTAAACCGAAGTGAGGTAATCAAATGACCTCCTTGGCTAGCTAAAGCATCATATTCTCAGGATGTCTAGACTATATACCCTTTTGAATTTAAACATATGTAAATTCATATACATGAACATAGGAAGTAAGCTCCAAATCATATGCCTAATTAGTTCAACCACATAGTCAATTATGAATGCATGCAATTTTAATGTAAAATGGGATTTTCATTCACTAATCACATATACATATACATGCACAAAGATATAAAGTAAAGTACATGTGTTAAACCAAGGAAGTGAGGTAATCAAATGACCTCCTTGGGGCTAACTAAGGCCTCATATTTTTGGGATGTCCAGGCTATAAACTTGCTTTTCTTGGACACACATGGATGTATACATAAATGAGGAAAATAAAACCATTCAAAGATTGTATTTTTTTAATTGAATAATTTATATATATGAATTAAAGCTCTATTTAAATTCTAATGTTGAAATACAAAAGAATGAAATCAAATGGGTATGTGCAATTGTTAAACCATGGAAGTGAAGTAATAAAATGTCTTCCATGGGGCTAGCCAAAGCCTCATGCTTCCGGGATGTCCAGACTATATACCTGTTACCATTCAATCTTATATTAATCAACAATTGAATAGAGGAAAGAGAACTTAACATTCATACACTTAAGCTATAAGCACATGCTTTTTTATGTATTTATAACTAGCAACATAACACATATTATTATTCATTTATAAGATTTTGAAAATACATTTGGATTTAATAGTGATAATAGCCATGCATATATTAAATCAACACATGCAAGCTTACATAAAGGAAATCCATTTTATTTTACTTGATTTTGAAAAGATGGATGCATGAATTCAAATGACATACCAAATTTAACATGATTGGAAAGAGGACAATCAAATATAAGCATGTGATTCATTCAACCAAACTAGTTCTTAAGGACAAACAAATCAAATAAGATTATTTAAAGCAAAGCAAAGCTTCTTTATTAATTTAGTTTTGGATTTGATTTGATTTAAAGAGGAGAAGAGAAATCATCACTTGTTGTTTTAAACCCATTCCCACATTAGTAATTTGATTTAATTTAAGGAAATGTAATTAATTTAATTTTATAGGTTAATTAAGTTAAACCCTTAATTAGATGAATTAATTACCCTTACCTATGTCACCTTAAAGTAATTAACTAAATAATTATGAGCCAACATGATATGCATGGAAAATAAACTTGAAATAATCCTAGGAAATAAAAGTGGCCTAATGCAATTGGCTCATGATTAATAGTTAATTAGATTAAGGGACTTAATTAATTACTCTTATGGTTTTCCCACACATGTGGACTAACCATAATTTCATTAAACTCCTTCAGATTATTAAACACCTAAAGATCTACCCCATGATTTAATTACTTAAGGTCTCATGTGATTTTGATTTCAATTTCATTAAGTGATTTAATTAATTAATTAAATATCAATTAATTTCATTTAAAAAATGGTGAAATGAGCATAGGGAAAGGGGTCCCAACCCTATTCCTTAGTTCACTTAGCATTGAACAATGATTAATAAACTTAATTAACCAATTTATTACTATTCATGGGATTAATTAATCATTAATTAACTTAAAAGAGTAGTTAAAGTTTAATTAGTCAATTTTCTTAATTAAGTGAGCAATAAATCCCAAGAATGGGAGGCAGAGGTCATCCCATTAAATTATCCCATAAAAATTGGGATTAATTGCTTAAGTAATTAAGGTAATAAATTTTGCAATTAATCCTTAATTAAACCTTAGTTACTATTCAAAATTAGTTAAGATCATTTTAATTAATTCTTCTAAAAGACCTTTAAAATGAGTATTTATTTGTATTTTTTATTTTTTTGATTTTTTTATGATTTTTTAGAAGTTTAGTAAAAAAATTAATTAAGCCTAATTAAAGCCTAATCCTATCAATGGTGTGCGATGCATGATGCCAATTTGCCACAGATTGGCTACTTAAAACTTATCCGACCCGCATCTACATGGAGGTGGTGGACAGCTTTCATCCGCAGATGATCTAAGATTGATAGCAATGATTAATCCGCTTAATAGGATTAAATCAAATTGATCTAATGGATCTAATCACATCTTTCTATTCTGATCAAGCAGAACATATGGTGTGTGATCTAACGTCACATGAGTGAGGGAGAATGGAGTCCGCACATTTTCACTTGATAGCATACCAAACATCAACTCAAAGGATCCTACACCTTCATGACATCAAGAGAGGATCCAACTATCAAGATCACATGAGATGAAAGTTTTCTTCAAAAGCTCCAACCCTTGGTTTCC